>NW_019091377.1:581795-647494 GCF_001949145.1 Acanthaster planci | reverse complement strand
CCTCAGATCAGCTGATTTCCTCCATATTTCACTTCTTACTCATTGGAAATTGAAAAACACTGTACAAAGTATTGTAAAGATGGTTAGTGTTCAGAGGCAGATTAATAAAAAAGAGGTATGTACTGGTTGTTTACAATGTTCAGTCCGTGATTTCAGACTTGGAAAGACTTGGCATTTCTACCAATCAAAGTAGTCAGACTTGTAGACTTTATAATAGAGGTGTGAATGATGGAACGGCCGGCAATTTGATTGGCTGCTACTGTTTGGTAGATGAGCTGATTCGCCTGTGTACAAATGGCTGGCAGATTCGTGCAGATTCAGGACTTTTGAACTCACAGTAGTAAGTGGACACAAAAGGGCCCAAAGCAAGTAATGACATACGGCCTCCATATCCAATGCAATAAATGTCACGGAAGATCCCGACTTGAGTCAAGTCTACATTGCTACCAGCTAATGTGCTGTTTTCAAGTCTTAGCCTCATAGGTTTTGATAAGACCCTGTGGTGTGGACCACTTCAGGAAGTGATCGTGTCCTATGATCATTTATAACAATCTGTCTTTCCTCTTCCGTGTATGTACTGGTACCTGTCAGTAGTTTCTTTCAAAATCCTGGTGAGTCTTTTGTTTATCACATGCCTTGCACATGTCATCGTTGGCAACAACTAAGAATGACAAGGTAACCTCTGTCAAAGTGTTTTGCCACGTACAAGTAATTTGCATACATAAACCATGCAGTTGTAAATTGTTAACAGCCGCCACAGGCTTTGAAAAGACTTTCTGTTTCATATATTTCCAGTGCTATGCGCGTACATGTTCGCTTACAATGAAATTTGTTTCTAAAACTGAAGTGCGTTTCAAAAACTTTTTCAATTCCGGTGGTTTTTCCGTTTTTGGCAGAGAAGCAGTAGTCTCATTAATGCATCACTGTTCAACTGTTCCTGACCCTCAAAAGTCAAAGGTTAACCAGAGTGCTTGTACTGATACAAATGCTACATTGCTTTAACAAATGATGGCAAATTATCTCTCTGATGGCTGCAGGAAGTCGGTGGCTTAGGGTGTAATACATCTACATGCATTCATAATTTCAACCGGATATCCAGCAGGTGGTATCTGGTGTGTCCACCAACACCAAATCTGACTCATGTCAAACTGAGTTCGGTTCTATTTCCCCCTCATGGGCATTATGGAAAGGAGCTGGCTCAGTATTGATAACAAATATTATTACAATATACATGTACATGTATTGTATTGCAAAACCAGGGCTAGATTGTTGTGTATGCACGTGTTAAATCCCCGAGATTTGGCATTGCATGTACGTGTCTCCTCCTGTGAAATCATCTTGGGCTAGAGATTTTTTTGTTTTTCTAATTCTCTCTATTTACATGTATGCACTGCCCAAAGCATTCGGAAACACTGCAGGCCATGTTCTCACAATTTGATGTTATTGTAGGGAAATCAAATTGAACTTTTCTGAGGCAGAAGGTTGCAGTTGAAGCCTGCAAGATGAGGTCTAAAGTTGAAGTCCACGTTAGAGATGAAAACCTGCTTTGGAAATTGCTCCAGAACACTATGGAAACACTGGTTAACCTTGTTGAACTTTTCCACAGTTTGCTTGTTTTTCCCACGATGAACTCTAGCGCCGACAGTTTTGTTTGTTTGTGAATTCCAGGACCGCAGATTGTGTCGCACTTCCCGGCCGATTTTAATGAAGTCGATGTCACCAAAGAGTTGCCCAAGTTCTGTTTCCCATGTGATCTTAGCACGTAGGTTGGCTCCAAGCCATTTTTGGAGATTCATAACAGTAATGAAATGTTGTTACAGTGCATCAGTATTACCCCCGCTCATCGGGCATACAAGGCTTTTCCTAAAAAGAAATATATATTAAAAGCTGCGTGGGAGACATGGATAATTTGATATGCACTTCTCAATGCTGCAGTTGTGGCACAAATGATTAATTCAATCACAGCCACCTCTTAAAGAGCAAAACGGCGATATTGTGACACACAAATGAGTTTTTGCAAAAAGATTTGTGCACATTCTGTCGTATTACTTCTTTACGGGGAAATTTGGCTGTCGTGTTGGAGTTCAGTCTGCGTGACTCGCATTGAAGTGACACTTCACTGTTCACAAGGCATAACTTGAATATACAGGAACCAGTCTGCAGAGTCAAGATATCAAATTAATACAAGATGATGAGACTACTGTGATCAAGTTTCTTGATCCTAAAAATCCATATTTTTCTCAGTTTTGCCAATTGAAAACTTTAAAGAGAAGTTAAATGTCAAACAAGGATGTACATGTGTCACTCAGTTGTAAATAAAAGTACTGTATGTTTGGTGCTAGTCCTGGCTGGATGTTCACTTATTTGAAATTTGAAATTGTTATTTTGTTGATTTGTAATATTCGGCTAGCTTTTTCCTGGCAGGTGTAGTTTTTTTCACTTGTGATTTCTTCTTTCACTTGAGACAGGTATAACATAGCAGGCCAGTTTTTCACATTTGTCCTGACGGGCTTGGACCACACGCAGAGATTTGGCTTCTGCAGACACCCACCGGGGGCCGCCAAATGCCTCTGCATTCTGAGGTTGGTCAACAATAGGTTCTGGCTGGCCCAGTCCTGACAAGTTTAACGATCACGTATTGAGGACATCTTCAGCAGAATGTGTGTTGGTTTGGGTCTTGCCCTCGCAAGTTTGCAAATTTTTTCCAAGGAGTTGATTAGTCCTTGATTATCTTGGCTAAAGGGCACACCAGAGTTATATTTACATGTACCCATCTGCTTCATGCAAACTTTCTTTTGTGGTTAAGGCTGGTCTAAAGCAAGAATTGTCAAGATATCGGCAAAATGTAATGCTTTACTAGTGCCATCTGTGCATAGTCTTCACATACATGCATTTGTACTAGTATGGAGCTCAGCTTTAAAGTAAAGGATAACACTTTGTTGGGAACTGGTTACAGGCATGCACATTGTATGAAATTTTAGCTGGTGACCTGTTTTTGTGAAACAATTGCTTTCTGTGTTTAGTAGTCTCGTGAAATAGACCCCGTCATACTTAGCGTTTATGCAACCTGAAAAATCATTCCACCATCAAAGCTTTTTCACGTCTATTCTGGTGGATAGTAAATCCTAAAACCACTCACTTGGTATCAGTTTTTTTTCCTTCCAAGGTTTATTTTTGTCTAAGTAGTAGTGGTTAGAACTCTTTCAGCGATATCCCAGTGTTTCAACTTGTGACTTTATTTCGAGATTTCTATATGCCACTTTATTCTTGGCAAATGTGGACATTTCGTATGAATGTTGACTTTTGTAGTTCAGCCAGGATTCTGATGTCATTGTTAACCTTTTAAATTAACCGCACCCCCTCTTAATGCAAAATGTTTGACCTCCTTAAACACATGTTTGCATGACTGCTTACCAATTTACTTTATTTTTTTCCCCACTTTCTCCTCTAGTTACTTGCCATGGTTTGATATATTCTACAAGATACTTAACCAAATTGCTGAGTTGAAGATCCACCATCAGGTAATGGACCTGCAAGGTCACCGCATTTCATTGCCTTGCATTGCAGGAACTGGAAGTATGCACTCAGTGCTAAATTGACCAATTGATCTGTCCACAAGTGCGCCCTCATTGGTTACCAAATGGGAAGGTTTGAGCCGACAGTTGAATCCCAGATTTGTCACATTTCCCAAAAGGAGAAAATTGCTGGCTAAAAAGAAAACAAGACCAAAAACTCTCTTGTTCACGAGTGCAACCTTCTGCATTTATTGCCAACATACAGAAATCAAATATCTTAAGAAATACCTGTAGAAGGGTCGCTGAAAGATTGACAAGATTATGAATCCAGAACTGCCTTTTATCTTCCTTTGCACTGCAGGAAGAGATATGCCAAGAGTTGATAACCAAGTTGTACGAGGCAGAAGTCCCTAAGGCTTACCAACAGTTTCAGATATCTGTACCAGTAGAGGGCGACTCACCAGTGGTATGTTGTATTTGATCATGTTAAGTGCTTGGACCAGCCAGTTTGGCACCTAGGGGAAAGTTTGAGAGACAACTATCTGAGCAGAAGCACCCCCTCCTCATTGGTTGAAAAAAAGCCACGTTGGTCAGGAGTGTTCATTTTATTGGTAGCGATGCGACTGTAATGCATTTCACAGTCGCTCATGAACCAGCGAACTTCAGCTCCAACCAAAGGAGCCTCCGTTGCTAAGAAAAGTGCACCCTCTCTTGGTCCAGCTCTCTTGGTGTTCGGTATAGTTCAGCTAACACCACCCAAAGGATGAATGGTTTGGGCTGTCTAGTCAAGCATTTCGAACAAGACCCTGGGGCCTGGTCGCACTGCTGGTTATCAGTAGCTCATTTCATTTATCGTTACGAAGGGAAGCATTTTCATGAATATAATTGTGTTGAGATTTAAGCGACTTTGTACGCTGCAAGAAATGAAGCCAGTGGTAAACTGTGAGTAACTCAGAGATCTCAAAAATAGGCCAGCTAGGGTTGTTTGAGTGTACATGTAACTGCATTGCAGTTGGACTACTGCTGGTCGAGCTAGAGTTCGCGCCCAAACTTACCCTAAGGTGTTACCTTACTTTTTACCCTTCTCAGCCGGCCTGTTATCAAACATTCCTGAAACCCTCTCATATCCTTGTTGTATGAGTCCTTGTGGGAGGGGTTATGATGAAGGTCATTGTTGCCACTTTGATGCAGACGGCTAAAAGCCACTCAAGGCAAATATGAAGAAATTTCAGCGTCAAGAAACATTCGTTGCAAAAGTTTCTCTATTATTTCACCGCCCTGCGATGACAAAAAATTGTGTCGATGTAAAGCATCAAGCTTGGGAGCGCAGTCCCGGGAAAACATTTGCCTGAAGTGAGGGAGAGGAACTTCTGGATGAATCTTGAACAATGAACCAACAAAGACAGTTACACTTCGAAGAGTTATGTTCGCAAGATCTCTTTTCCTTTCCAAATCCCAAACTACATCTTACCTCTTCAACTGCCAAAAGCTAACGTTCACTTTGAAAACAGCAAATAAATCTATCGCTGTTACTCAAATTCTGTTTCATACCGTCATTTGCAAATCATTCTAACGGATGTACGCATGTACGCGTCTGCTCAAGTGCCATACATAATTACAGTTACATCTTCACACCACTACATTAATTTGGACTAGTGTAAATTCTGAGACCATAAAGCACCTGTGCCCACGCTGGGGCCATTTACTGTACTCTTGGGCTGGTGAAGGCAATTTGTGAGAGAGTGCTTCTCCCAAGGACACATGCAATGTAGTCCCTAGAGGCTGTGCTTCCACCCATTCCCTTCAGAATTGGCCACAACACTCCCAAGATTACCTTGGAATCTCTAGACTTGAAATTGTTGGTTCTTTTTTCCAGGAGATTGCCTTTCAGGGTCCCGACAGCAAGTCGCTTCCCAGGATACCGAACAATGTAAGGGACAAGATAAGAGAACATCTATTCGTGGAAGAAAAATATTCTAAGTTCTTTTATTCTGTTGCCTAAAAAAAATAATACAAGTCTTAACATTTTTTGGCCTTCTTTAAATCATTTGCGATGTTACAAACTTCAGAAATGACATCATTTTCCGCATGAAAGTAGGTTTCAGAGCCCTGAATGTTCACATATATAACCCATAGGCTGTATGTGTGGCTTGGGGATTTTGTTCAAATATATTCTTAGTGCCACTTATATTTGGTGCCATTTTTTACACTTTTTCTGATAGAGGAACATCATGGAATACTTCAACGCCATCAACCCCAGCAATATGATGGTATTATTTGTCAGGTGAGAGGCACAGATTGGTGCTGTGAGCCTTTTCTTCATTTACGATTATCAGCAAACCCAACTTTGTTTCAATATGGCCTCACGTTTCCGCTTTGTGTTTGCGTACATTTGCAGCCTCTTATACGAAAGAAGAATTTTAATCACGTCAGATAAGCTCAGCAGGGTAAGTATTACTTGCTTTGTTATGCTTCCAGTCTTAATGAAAAAAGGATATGGCCTCTGTCTTTGAAAAAGAAATTGCCCTGGACTACGTTTTCATGGATATTCTAGCTGGCATTAAATTTGGACTGGATTTGTAATATCAGGAATGTTGACCTTGTTTGTGTATGATGTTTATTTTGGACGCGGGTCTTGAACATAGTCCCAAAGTCAGAGTGGAACCTTCCCAGTGACTGCTGTTATTGTCTTGTCAACAGTTAACGGCGTGCGTGCACAGCGCCGCCTCCTTGCTATACCCTCTCTACTGGCAGCACATCTACATACCCGTCATGCCGGCACACCTCATCGACTACTGCTGCGCCCCTATGCCGTTCCTCGTCGGGGTCCATTCCTCGTTCATGCCGGTGAGTTCAGTCCTGGATTCTGGTGGAGAGCACCAGTGGCCTAACTACGGTAAATTTCAAGGGGGGCGCCTGCAGGTGCTGACATTCTTTCAGGGGGGAACTGTTAGTCAGTGGACTGTCTTGGGTACATTTCAACATTTTAATGTCCCCCATGCCCCTGAATCCCCCAACAGTTAAGTGACTGGAAAACATCCCCTAGTGCTCTGAAGCAATGCCGTCAGCAGGGGCCACCTTCCCTGTACGTTAAACCAATAACATAAATGGTCTGACTATTGGAGTTATAGTTGAGTCCATTTATATGCATGGTATATGCGTAGTATTATATAGTATTATATGTACACTGTATATTATATGTATATTTACTGCCAGATATTAAAGTTGTTTAATGGGGATAAAGCTGAATAAAAACAGACACTGAACAGAGCGCACTTACCGAAAGATATCCAAGATTTCATACATTAGAATCTGTAAAAAACTAAGTCTCAAAGACCAACACTTTCTGAGTATTCTTTTAATACTTTTGTACCAAAGTGTTATTAAATAGTATTTGGTTTCCAGAATCCCAAGTTTATCCTATTTCCAAGTTCATTCGCTGTGTGCCGTCAGTGTCTCTCTCGCTGAGTCCATATTGAACAGCTCAGTATTTGGTGGTGAAAAGAGTGCTCGAAAGGTTCTTGACAACACTTCTCATGAGTGGCAGACTGGTTCCCTACCCTTACATTTCAAGGGGCAGGAAGGATAGTGTAGAGGCTTGGAACCAGCTGTTCTTTTAGTTGTGGCCGTGACTTGGAAATAACAGGCACACCTTTGGAAACCACTGCATGGTAGCCGTAGCCACTTCTCAAAGATGTGTATGCGGCTGCTTGCCTCACCCAATTGATTTGGGCACAAGACTGACTTTTTGTTATTCTGAATTTTAGCAAGTGCGAAAGATGGCACTGGACGAAGTCGTCATTCTCAACGCAGACAACAACAGCATAGAGACGCCATTTGATGATTTACAAACTCTACCTTCAGAATCTGTAAGTGGTTCCTTCACAGTCTCATCAATTAAAAAAGGGGCTGCTGTATAATCCTCTCAGTAATCTCATTGTGCTACATCTTACAAAATCCATCATTTGGTTCCCTGGGATTTTCATAGATCCAAGACTTTTGGAAAACTTCCCTTGGAGTTTTGGATATATTTTGCTTTTCTGAATGAGGTTTTATTTGATATTTCCAACCATTTTGCATCTGCTCTGAACAGAATTGACCCATTCATTCCTACAGGTGTTTTCAGGGTTTTTAGAAAATGTTCTAAATTCAATACAGTAAGACAAAAGTGGTCAAACCAAGGCACATATGCGGCACGCTAAGATCATTCCAAACAGAAAGGCTGAGTGTTTTGTTTTGACGGGTCTGCAAATAAAATCATCAATTTTTACTTTTGTTTTTTTTTTAGGTCAGTCAGCTCAAGAAGAACTTGAAAAACACAGAGTTATGCAATGGGGATGGAGTAGCCAGGTCCTTCCTGAAGGTCCTCGTTTATCTATTAGGAGGCTACAGGGAGGCCGTCAGGGTCAAGACCGTGAGTTCTGATCCACACGACTGTCCACTTCCTCGATTAGGAAATAACGGTTTCATTGTTGATGCTTTTTTTGGATATCGAATTCATACTTTGTTGTACATTGGGACTAACGGATGATATATTGGATGTCTCTTACACTTCAGGGCTCGCAGCTGATGTTTGATCAAGAAATTTTTGTCCAGTGTCGGTCCAGCCACCTGCAGCCGTTCTTAGAAAAATTATTGCAGCTACAGCATTTCACTCAGGTATGACCCGTTGCATTTGTTGTTCCCCTGTGTTGCCCTCAGTGTGCTGTTCTCAGCTCAGATGAGGTAGGAAGGTTTTTTTGTGGGGCTAGGGCCTTTGTCCGAATTCTTGTTCTTAATTATCGCTGATTTTCAGTGCGGAGGCGTATCAATTTTTTTTTTCTGCCCTCAACAGTTCATCGATTCCAAGGTCCAGCAAATTGCGTCGGGCAAGCCCATCAACGACCTCTTTGAAGAAGAGCTTGAAATAGCGAGACAAGAAGGAAGTGAGTACTTAAAAAACACATAAACGGGAAGAGGATTACGTCGTATGGGCAGATAGCGCTGTGATTGCCCAAACAACTCATCTTTTGATTTCAAAGTGAATGCAAAACATGCAACGATGCTTTCCCTTCATTTTGGTGTTGTCACTTTTGATGCGCAAGGTCTGTCCAGCAAGAACTTGAAGGAGCAGCTCAAGATACACCTGACAGACGGCAAGAAGATGTTGAAAGACGCGCAGAAGAACATCCAGCAGAAGGTAGGAGCAATCTTTCACGTTGGCAGCAGCTTAACAAAAGCCGCTTCAAGGAAAATAACACAAGAGCTGCATGGTTTCCACACTTGCCGCACCACAGTTAAAAACAAGCACGACTGTGGTTTTGGTTCCCGTACAATTTTTGTTTCTGTTCATGTTTATATAATGAATACTGCTAACAGTTTTACTTGAAGTTAATTGACAGATTAAGGTTGAATGTTTGCTTTAACCACTTCATGCTGGGGCATTTTTCAATGTTGATGATGCTGGGCCGGCATTACTATCATTTTTTCCGTTTTCTAAATCCTTCAAAAATTCATCATATCATTTAACTGTCGTTTATAGCTGCACGAAGTAATTTTTAGGCACTACTCTAAGTTGACAGGNCGGTGTTGTATAACTGTCTTTTGTTCACGAACCTGGCTCAGTGCACTGCTGACCTCTTTTCAATAGGGGCCAGATTAGCCTGCAGCGGTGCTGTGTGGCTCATCGCTGCAGTGGTGGAGCGCTTTTGTCCCCTGTGGTAATCCGCTCGCTCTCAATGCCCCAAACCCTGGTATACGGTTTCAAAACAAGGCTGGATTATCACCACTTTTGAAGGTGAAAAATGTTGGTAATGCCCTGCAGCCTGGTCTTTTGTTCTGAGTACAGTCTTTTGTTACAGGGCCCTGTTTCCTTTGTCCAAGTTCAGAGACCCCGGCCACGCATATAAACCATACGTCTCCGATTCCGGAGTCCCCGGCAGGAAGTGGTTAACTGTGAATGATATCGTATCAGTATGCGGAAAGACATGCACGTCTATGTCCCCTAAGATGGTTTGGTCTCATCCAAGAATTGAAATAGCCAACTTTGTTAAAAAATGACACACGTACTGCTTAAAATCTGGGCATTCTTGTTTCAGTGTCTGAGAAGTGTTTGTTTCGTTCGTTAATCTTCCTCTGGCTTGAACTTTTTAAAATTTCAGCACTTTCTGTGCAGCTTGCTGTCTTGCTTTAGCCTACAGTTGGCTTCCCCACCCCCCAACAATGGGGAAATTTTGCGGCAAAATGTTCATGGTATTAGTAACCTGTTTCTTGTTTTCTGAAGTCTTTTAAGCAACCCTCTTTTTTGTGCGTAATGCGGTTACAGTAAACTACATTTTTATGTTCGCCACATCTTGGCGAGAAGAAGCTGATGTAGAATGCATGAGCAAAGCCGAGTTGTTACCATTCATGGAGAATAATTGCTAACCATGCGTCAATCCCTTGGTATTAACAGTCAGTGCAAAATGTAATGAATATACTGCTTACAGATGCACCAGATGAGAAGTATTATGCAAATTCACGATTGAGACTCCAGCGGAATCAGAATGTCATTACAAAATGGAAGCAGAATCTGGGAAAAAAAAACAAATAAGATGTTTCCAACAAATGTTTCTTTAATAACCCTGAATGATCAGCTAAGATTGGAGAATTGAATCATACAGTGTACTGCAGGTTGATGCGTCCAGAAACTCGGGTTACCTTTTAATGTGGACCGTGTAATGTAGCAGCTTTCAGAAATGAGATCAAGACAAGAAACCAATCACCGCACTGCGCAGTTTTGGAGTTCCAAACAAGTTTATTTTGTTTGTTTATACGCACACACGGACTAATGCTTACTCAGTTTCTAATTCATGCTGTACATGTAATACCTTTGTCTAGTGTAAGCCGTGGCCAATTCTCATTGAAATGTTGAGCTGCAGTCGTTGCTTAGTATTTCAATGTATGTGCTTAGCATAAAGATGGGAACCGGTGTAACACATGCATTATACATGGCATGCAATTTTAGCTGGTAATCTGTTTTTTTTTCAGCAAATAACGTCTGTGCTAAGCAGCTGTATAAAATCGGACCCAGCTGCTTTCCCTGGGAGCCTTTTGGCGACTATTTGCATGCATTTCCCAATGTACATGTATGCTGCCGTATGCCAAGAGTGTTCCTATCAGAAGGCAAATTTCTTTGACTTGATCTTGTTTACGGATGCTCAAATCTGTTGCAAAATAACATGCATTAACTGGTCTCTCTCACGTAAGAGTTTTTTTTTTAACGTCATAATTGGCACGTCTCAAAAACCCTCCAAAAACAGTGGAGCATTTAAAATTTTGGACCATGTCTTGCTACTGTGACTGCTCAAGGGATGATAAAAATGCTGTTAACACTTCATATCCACTCTTGCCGTTCTGACCCCCCCCACCCTGCCTGCCTGTAACACCCTTAACAGATGATTCAAGCGCATGGGTCGATACGACCGAAGGTAGGTTGCTTGTTTCTGTTGCTTAACTTATGGTCCATGGGAATACGACACCAACTCATGCAATCAGTATTGAATTACGGAATTCATGAATGACATTTTGGGATGAAACTCTTAGCCGTTCATGTATTAATTCATTGATTCCACTGATTCGTGTTTTTGTGTGTGCTGTGTTTTTGATCCTGTGAACTCATTAAAAAGAAGGGCGATTTGAAAGAACACCCGACTTCCTCGTTTGGTGCAATTCCAAGATGTGCCTGTCTTCAGTGAAGTATTCTGGAGATTGGCACATCTTTGAAGAGTGGCAAAATTGATCAGATTGGAAAACATCACGTCTGGATGTAGAAACCAGGCTACTTGGGGAAGTACTATCTCCAGTCACTAGCCATTGACTTTGCTGGATGCGGCTGGAATTAACACACACATCCATGAAAGAGCCAACTAGTGGCTTCATGCATTTCTCATATAGGAGTGTTTGTTATCGCTAGCCGCAACCACGTAATTTAGACATCACCACTGTCACCACTGTTTGCTGTACTGTTGAATTATGGTCCAGGGGCTCCATGCTCAGTGCCGCCGTCTATCTGTTGGTGAAAATTCCACATAAGTTCTAGAGGGAGGGCACTGACCATTTTGTATTGTGTCATCGCTGTTCACGTAATTGGACAGTTACAGCCCATGCATCAGAGGGAGAATGTGCAAGCAGCTACCCAATGAGTTTGCATAGAGTTTGCACAGTTTTGGGAGAGCATTACTCCTCTAAAATCATCCAAATGGTGCCTCACGTGGTGGTGGTCACGTATATGTACAGTAACTGGTACCCTGACAAAATAGACAGGTGCCGTAGATAGATCTTTCTTTGGTTGCATTCCTATCTTGGGAGACATACATGTGTGCTCTCCACTGTTGCAAGTTATGGAATGAACTCTCCAAGTTTGCACAGATTGCAGGGTGTCCTCACTTGCCTTTTGTGAGGCGAATAGCGCCCTCGGAGGTCCTTGCATGGAGCCTGTACAATTCATGTCCCTTTTACATCGTGAACCGTTTCACTCATTTCCATTTGGTGTGTTGTTTGTCTTGTTTTTTCTTCTTCAAATCACCCACCCCACAACCTCACCGTGTGACAGGCTAACCCCGAAGCGATGAAACTGAAGTTGAAACAGGTAAAACTGGTGTTAGATGAGAAAAAATGGGGGGGGGGGCGATTTCCAATCCAGATACATTGGGAATTTTTTTTTTGATTTGGTCTTCCGATTTTAAAGATGAAAGGGGTTAAAAACTAGAACCAAGGCTATGTGGTATTCATTTTGCAGACTTTTGAAAAAGAGAACATTAAGATGTCTGTTTCATCCTCCTTGGTTATTTAGAAGAAGTGCCCGCACTTGTTTTGGCTTCGGATGGTGGCCATTTTTAATCTGATGATTGCCACTTTGTGGGTTTGTGAGTATGACGTTGGCTGCGTTGACAGTGATTTTCATGTTTGGATCTAATGTAGGGTAGAGACTTTGCCAACAAGCATTACAGCGGCCTCAAGATGAAACTCATCAAGGGAAAGGTGAGATTTAAAAAAGTTCTTTAAATTCACATGAACATAACAATTTGATTCTCCATACTAAAGACACTGTTGCTATACCTTGTGATTCGGGGCAAGCTTTTGCTTAGTTACATAAGAGACGCCTTGCCTCAATCGCTGTTTTCAATGGATAAGAATGGCACAAAGGAACCAGTCCATTCCAGAGATGGTGGTCCTTATGTAAAAGCCTGCCCCGAATCACAAGGTACAGCAACAGCGTCCATAGTCTGGCGGATTCATATTGTTATGTTTATGTGGCTTCAGATAACTGGGTGGACCAGATTTTATTCAAATTTAACTTGCAAAAGGCTTATTGGTAGGATTCAAGACCCTCTTACCAAAAAAACTGAGAAAAGTTGTCGTTGATTAAACTGAAGCCACGCGCCTTAATTGCACAGGAAACTGAAGACCTGGGCATGACTCGCAGGTACAATCACCGGCAGGCGTCGTTTTTGGACATCTCCCTCCCACTCCCGGCCTCCAGCGCCCCCTCCTCGCCCTCTGGTAGCCCCCAGAACAGCCCCGTCCCCATCAGAGCAGCCTTGGATGTCAGGCGGGTGAGTTTAGTATCAACCCTTTCACTGTTTGTCTGAACAAAAAATCATGCGCTTAGTTCATTTACAGATAGGGTTTTTTCTGAGTCTTGAGTTTGTTTCTGTTTGAGGCTTCATGTCCAAACTGGCTTGTTTGACTGTTGTCCAACAAAATACAAATGGGTAATTCCAGAAATTAAGGGTCCATTTTCCGTGTCCCTCTCACATCTGACATGATTTTGTAAGTTCAGAACACATTCTCTAATTTCCAAGAAAGAGGAGTTAATGCAAAATACCTGCCAAATAAATAGTCATTACTTTGAAATCAATTCTGGTATCATTTCCACGTCAAATAACAAAGGTCAGATGTAACAGGGACACATGAATGTCACACTTTTGGGCCCTGGATATACCCAAATACATTTGTACTTCCATCTAGACAGTGTCGTGCCTCTTAAGTAAAGCTTGATTTAAATTGTTGAGCTAAGTTTTTTGAGATCTTTATTTTTTTGGCGTCCTTGTTGTCAGTCAGTAGTTTGCAGTTATTGTACTTAAAATTCATGAAGTCTCAACTTTTACAAACTTTCTTTCATTCTTTTTCCACATAACTAAGAGAAGTGGAACGCACCCCTCAGTCAGCGGTTGAGTTGCCACACATTGACACGTTATTAGTTTTCATAAATTGATCTGCTTTCAACCCCCCTCCCCACATTAAAAAGAACCCAGCCAGAAATACCGCAAAAGCAGAACATTGGCTCTTTTTTGGTAGACAAATCAGGATTGTAGCTGAGTCCGTCACAAATCCTGTCAAAAGTTTAATCGTGAGTCCCAGTCACAAATCCTATCATAAGACCGGTCACAAGTTCTTTCATCAGACAAATCGTAAGTCCTTTTTAGAAAATCAGGCAACAAACCCTTTCCCAAGATGAGTCACAAGTCCTTCCTCAAGACTAGTCACAAGTCTTTTCATAAGACTGGTCACAAGTCTTTTCATAAGACTGGTCACAAGTTTTCAAAATTGACCAGTCACAAGTCCTTTCACAAGACCAGTCGCAAGTCCTTTCACGAGATAAGTTGCAAGTCTTTTCATAAGACTGGTCACAAGTTTTCAAAATTGACCAGCCACAAATCCAGTCACAAGTCCTTTCATAAATCCAAAAGGCCAGACATAGATCCACTTAGAAAATCAGTCGTGAGCTCCGTCGAAGGTCCCACTGGATGACCAATCACAGGAGTGCTTTTGTCACAGTTCATTTGAATAGCCTCTGACTTGACTTGGATGACTTGTAACTTGTGATGGACTTGTTATACGGATTGGCAGAAACTTGCAATGGTACTCAGCCTTAGCACAGGTCACATTCTGCTTGTCCGCTCTTGCCACAAATGATGAATATTGATGGTCAAGTATTTTCTGAGTCCCTGGCCATCTTTCCTTTCCACCCACCTCTGCTGAAATCTCCTGAGGAAGGTATCAAATCTTCCATCCTTCTTAGTCCAAGTCTCGTTAAAATTTTAAAGTAAGATGATTTTATGTAAAGTTTTTTTTTTTCTTTTTTATACGGAGACTGCATAGCCAGGGGTAATATTGCCACTATCTGCGATAAGCATTTCGTTCATTGCTGAGGTTATCTTGATTGGCTGGAGGAGCACGGATAAAAAGCTTTATTTGCTCTGAATTTGGAGCCCGGGGTAGCATTACATCCTCGGCTTTGCCAGATTGCAAATTTTTTTAATCATTGCCCTGGGGGATTTCTTTTTCCAAAGAGAAATAAAGTCCGTCATTTTAATAGAGGAAGCTTCCATGAGGCGTGAAGACTATAGTCTCCTCTCAAGACTGGCAACCAAACCATTTTTCTATAGGAAAGTACAAGGTAAACACCTATAAGGTATACACCTATAAGGTATACTCCAGACAGTCGTGTAATAAAAAACATGCTTTTCTCCAAATTTGCCTTGTGCCTAGACTTCATACGTGCAATTCATGGATACATCTCGGTACAACCAACTGATACCGTGCACGATATGGGGGCCGATGGGTATCCCCCTACATGTCCAGTCCCTATACACACTCTAGACTATTGTTACCTAACACATCCTCCCTAGAAGTCTGTAAGGAGTTCCTGAGATTCCGACCAATCAATGACCAACACAAAGGCGGGGGGGGATTCTCTCCGCCCCATATCTTGCATCATATGGACCAACTGGCTAGCCACGGGCTTGCTTTTTGTAAATGTGACCGATGCGTGCAAACGATTACATTAATAGAAACTTCGATGTTTTGCCATTGTCTTTAATTTAACCCCTTCACGCCGGGATTCTTTTGACGGTGACTGCTGGGTTGCGGTATGCCCAGTATGCAAAACCGTGTCCTGCAGCAGGCCCACATTGAACCAGCAGGTGCATGATTAATAGACCGTATGTGTGGTGTGCACTAATCCTCACACAAAGCTGTGGCTGTGGACGTGGACGGTTCCCATGTTAGAATTTATGGTATGGTAACAAGAAACACCTTTGCCTGTCTCCACTCATCCTTAAATCTGAACACAAAGACAAAGGGATGCATTTCCGCTTTAATAGTTCCAAGTGTTAAAAAGTTTAATACCTCACAGAAAAAGAAAACGATGCAATAATGATTGACAGAGACTATGCCCACGATGTGCACATTCAATTTGAAAAAGACTTTCCATTGACTCATGTACATTCTGTAGATGATTGAGCATACAGGCCTCAACATTGGAAAGCCTGAGTGTGCATGTAATGCAAGAAGTGGGCGTTTTTGAGTGCTGTCCATTGGACAAAATAGGAAACCATTTCTTATTTCTGCTGAGCATTGCCTGAATAAAGACTGCATAATACCTTCAAGGATGTCCGTGTTGCTGTGAGTTCAGATATTTCGTGTGGTTGACAATTAGTATACAAATAAATAATGATACACATTCCCGCAATGGTAGAAATAGTTTGGCTGGTTCATGGATTTTAATCTTCAGTTTCTTAAGTAGTACAATTTGTTTTCTAGATATTTGGCATTTTATAATATTTGATGGGCTTAACCAATTTATTGTAATGGCTGGGCACCTCTGGAAATCAGTGTTTCACTGAGAGGTTTCCCAAAGATAAATAAGTGAATAATGTTAATAATAATAAATTTCATGAGGTGACAGATGAAATATTCCATTCCACAATGCAAAGCATATATCCTCCTCTGTTAAGAGAACAAATGGTGTTCGCGTATTTACATCTGCCGTTTTGCGAAACCAATTTGTGGCTGAAGCGCAACCCATCGGAAGTACTGTGCAGTGTTAGTGTTAGACTGGTGCCCATTCCTACATTATTTTCCTCTCTTCTTACCAAGAATGAAGTATGTGAATATGAAATAGGGGCGTGAACCAGTCAAGAGAAGTTCTATTCAACGAGTACTATTGAATAGAATGAATAACGATCCACCAATCGGATGACTGGGATTTATACAGGTATTTTATAAAATGATCTTTTTACCGCACACAGTGGATGAGAGCATTAGGATTTGCAATGCGGCTGCAATCCATTTGAATCACTGTGAGCATGGGCATGAATTATTTCAGTGACAGGTGATGGATGACCCACCAATCGCATGACAGGGATGTTATAAATACAAAAAAAAACACCGGGTCTCACTCCAAATAGTTGCCGAGCGTGGAAATGATTGAGAATTACTTGAGGCCAGTGTAAATTTACTTTACAATGTGGATCTTCGAACTTGTTCAAACATGCAACGAAACCCACCCGAGAGGGCTAGCGTACATACATCAGAAGCATATTTTATGAGTATTAGGCAGCAAATATTAAGTGGATTATGTGTAATTCATCTTGCCAGTCGTTCTCCCTTTGGGAGAAGACCTGAAAACCACATAATGCCAAACTCAACTAATACGGACTCTGTTTTTTTTGCATTTATGCATGAAATTTGTGGTTTGTTATTTTTTGTGTATTTTCAACAAGTTGAAGGCCTCTTCTTTTCTCAATATCAAAAACGGGAAGGGGCCTTTAACTCGTTCAAAGTACCTGAAAAAAAAACATGTAAGCACAAATTGCATGAATAAATGAAAAAAAAACCCGAGTTCACTTTTAGTTCATATTGACAATATTTGCTGTTTAAATAAGATGTTGATGACTAGCCAGTAATATAAAACAGTCTTGTAAGAAACCCCGGGCATGTATGTACTACTGTGGGCCACCACTGGAGTCATAAATCACAGCCTTCAGTGTGCACCTTGCGCATACAGGTGTCACGGCAACACTTCTGGCTTCTTTTTAATCTAGCAGCAATCAGCGCACAAAACTCCATTCATCCAAATACCCGACAGGGGAAAAACAAAACACACACACAAAAACCCAATCCTTCCTTTAAGATTGCTTTCCAACCTGAAGTTTGTTTGAAATTCTCCACATATTGCCGAGCTGTCTCCAGGCCATAAATTTCTGCCAGAGTTGTGAGAGCAACCAGGGTAGCGTTTACACGTGTCCATGTCCATGTGTGTTCAGTGCTTATTATGAACTACCGTACTCAACATTTATGCAGCTTGTGCCGTCTGAAACCACCAGTACTGGTACAAGCAAATTCAGAAATTTGTTTGTACAAGTGTACAAACCAGATCAATGCCTTATAGAATATACAAAGGGTCACCAACATCCTTTTTCCTTTCAAAGAAATGACTTGTTTGGTACCAAGGGCATTTTGGGGCGACGGTCAAGTTGTCCATTGATTTTTTCCTGTGTAGCAACAAGGTTTAGTTGTATGTGTATTTTTTTTTTTGCTGAAGCGGGCATCCATTTCATCCCACATTGAGTAAATTTCAAAAATGGTCACCAGAGGGCACCCTTGGACCACTCAATCCAGAGTTACATGTATATTTGTGACCCACTCTGTGAAAATGGGTCTTAAGTCGCCAGAGCCACTTTGGAGTAAAAAGTACTTTAGAATAATTTTGCACAGTGTAAGTCAATAGGAACCCCACAGCATGTTTTTTCAGCATGGAATATCCACTTTCATCAGGATGCCAAAGTGAGTGATATGTCAAAACAAAAAACTCAATTTGCTCTTTCCAACACAAATGGGAACTTATAAAGTTGCTCTGGTGACTTAAGACTCATTTTCACAGACTCAGTCACATAGAGAGAGAGTAGCGCTAACTGCAGACTTTGGACCAAAATGGCCGTTTATTATGTGTGCTGTCATGGCAGTACAAGCACGCAACTATTGTGTGTTAATTGTCCATGAGTGCCGACACATCGTCTACCAGCTCTGACTCCGTCTGACTTGGCGCACCGACCAATCCGCAATCACTAGAGTGCCAATTTAATGTGAAGGGGAGGGTTACTGGCCCAGTGACTCAAGCAGTCTGGTTTACCTTGGATTTGTACTTTGATTATACCTGCAGAAAACGGACACCAACCGTAAGATCTCGGAGGAGAATGCCCGGCCGATGACAATGGCTGGC
This sequence comes from Acanthaster planci, assembly GCF_001949145.1. Next base: position 628,951 of record NW_019091377.1, on the reverse strand, counting down.
CTGCCCAGACGGCTCTCATCAGACAGCAGGTGCAGGAACCCTCTTCATCTAATTCAGAACCAGTTTAGCCAGAAACACTCTCCGAGATGAGGCTCAGATCTTCCCACACACCCATATTAAAATGATGAACTACGGCCCAACTCCAACCTCACGGCCTTTGCTCTGTGCCTTAAACTGTTACATAAAACAAAGGTTTTATGCAAGAGCCTGCTTTGAAATGTTTTTCACATATGGGCGCCCTTATTAAATTCTATGGTTCTCATTTCTTTTTCCACTTGAGGTAAGGTTGCTTGGTCAAAAAAAAATCCTTTAAAAAAAAATTCTTAAAAAAAAAAAATTCTGTGTTGCTGGTTTAGGGCTATGCACGACCTCAGTGGGCCACGGAAAGGTGCGGCATAACGAATGTTCACGCGAACGCTGATCGTTGCTGTTGGTCGTTTGCGAAATTGTAAGTTTTCAGGGCTTTTGTTTTCAAAGGTCCTGCTGGCCAGTTGTTTCCCTTCAGTATTTTTGGGGGGTTTAGGTCTTTTTAGCAGGGTCAGTGGGGAAAAAAAAGCCCAATTTGGGCGGGAGCCCAAAATAGGGTCGGTCGGAAATGAGAACCGTAAAATATAAAAAGGGTGCCCTATTGAATAATACAGTATTTGGTGTAAACTTTTGTAACTTGAAAATATAGGCTGAACCATCGTAGTGCACTTACATGTGAATGACAGGCTTTTGATGATTAATTTTGCAATCAACTTTTCCAAACTGGGCCTGAATTGTTTGCCAAACCAAAGGAGCCAACGTCTTTGAGCAATTGTTACTGTTGTTTTAGTTGCATATGCATATCCCAAGACAGTTGATTTGGGACAGGGCAAGTGTCACAGGTGTGTAAATTGATCTTGAAGTGATGTTGATTGACGGGAGGCTTGGAACGCTCTCCAAGCATAAAATAGTCTGTTACCATCCCATTCAACAGTTTACACTTCATGACATTGATTCAGAGAACCTGACTGAAAAGGGCTTCCTTGTGAATAAGGTCTATAATGTTCAGCCTAGCCTTTCTCTTTGCCACCAGTGGGGGCGCCCTTACGCACTGAGCCCATTATCCCTGCAATATAGCTAGACTGTTGAGATCATCCAATCTTCTTCTTCCCAGCCTGCCACCCAGTTTACCCCCCAAGACCAAATCGTACCGTCTGCCCAGTGTGGAGGGCAGGAACTCCTTGGAGGCCAGTGGCTTAGAGGGTCCCTCCAGCATGAGCCTTATGGACGATGCCCAGGTACAGGAAGTCCTGCAGAAGATCGGCAGTCGAGGGACCCTGGCGGACTCCGCCCCCAAAACCACGGTAGGCTTGCCTCTACGTCTCCTCTCTCATTCCTCCCACACACAACTGGAAGCTGGAACAAGCTGAGAAACCAGAACAGAACTCTGATACCACCAGCAGGTCCTGTTTTCAAAGATCAGTTAAGCAGAAAAATCATGCTCATTTTTGCCCTAAGCTCCAATCAACAGGAAACCAGTCTCAGTAAAAGTAGATTGCATGTCAGTTTGGCCAATAACCTTTTTTTTTCCTGAAAGCAATTATTTTCTACAGTTAGCAGATTTGAGTATCTAGGAACTCGGTGAAATTTGGCCATCGTTTTGTAACCTTCAACCATATGTAAGCAAGCTTTGTAATTATTCAATGTCTTTGCTGAGTGGATGACTTGTCAGGAGTTGTCCGGATAACTTAACCGGATTATGAAGGTCTCCTTTTTCAAAATAAGTTATGTGGCTGATTTTGTCTTAGACAAAAAACAAATAAACTTACCGATATCCTTTTTTCTAAAAATACGACTAAAGGTTTATTTACCAAGGGCAAATAAGGAGAACTACTTTGGTCATGAACCAAAAGATATAAATGATAGATAAATGCAACATCACCGTAGTTCACCTCTTAGCTGTACACTGCTGCTAAACCGGGTTCGCTATGGCGACGAAGCAATACTCAGGAATAAGAAAAAATTAGTCACCAATTGCTTGTAGGCCGATCTTGCCACCAGTGAAGCTAACGTGGGAGTGGGAGCTGTTGTGTTGAGTCAGTGGTTTTCATCAAGAAAGGACGCGCTTGGCTACTCGCATAAGAACAGCTGCTGTTGATAATAGAATAAATTCCAAGCTACCTCACATTTTTAGTTTATCTTGGGTCTTGGACAGATCGCATCTTATGATGCTTAATGAAACTGCATTGATGAAATCAAAACAAAAATATCCAGAATTTGTGCTTCCTCGATGCAAGAATAGCTCAGCGTGACCGATGCTGGAACTGTGCCAAACTACGGTACATGAACATTGATGCAGTTTGACACCTGTCTTTTCTGTCTTGTATTACTTGATTGTTGCGACATTTATGTCAAGATTTATATTTAGAGGACTCAATATTAGGGAAATGGTCCAATTTCTAGTGCATAGCTCAATCTCCAGAGGGAGTCAGATTTCGTAAAGAGCTTCTGCCAGCTCTGGATTTGCTCAAAGCAAGTAATACTAGACGTTGATGCTGATGACTATTGCAACACATTCAAGATCTTGCCTATAATGAGCCAGCACAACCCTCCAGCTGCCGAAAAATGTGACACGGCGGAACATTTGATCTGGGCCTGATTTGGTGAGGTTTTTTATCCAGGCATCCGTGTCATTTACCTGATGGTTTCAGCGCTCGGGCTCATGAGCAGTGAAGGATGCTGTTTCATTTCCCTGTGGATTTTGTGGTGGGAAACCAACCAATCCCCCCCAGAGTAATAAAAAAAAAAGAAAGAAAAAGGTTTTATTCCCACATATGATCCAAAATGTCATGTCGCATCGTGGACCTTGTTGAAAAGTAGAGCACATGCTTTGATAGAGGTGTTTTCAGCATGTAAGTGAGCGGTCGACTGCGTACCTACCGTCTCACACAATCAGATTACGCAGGATGGAGATCTCGCCGGTGCGAGTTTGTGAATGATTCATCGAAGAAGAAGAGGGGAAAAAAAATGACATTTCAGTGCCAGCGAGCAGGTGGAGAAGAGACAAGAGCTGTATGAGTGAGATTACCCAGGGATCACATTTAGCCCCTGCGGGGCAGGCGTGCATTTCATTCCGCACTGACCTGGCCTGAATTTCTTCTTGGAAATGTTATTTGAGATGAAAGTCCTACATTCGACCTGTCCAACAGTCAGAGCAGTGTCATGGCATGGGTGGGGGGGGGGATTACACGAAGTACTGCAATGCTTAACTGCAGTCTAATATTTAGCAAACTGTGCAATTTAATGAATACTCAGTGCACGGCTTCAAACCTGCCATCAGGGTTTGTAGCCGTCATTAAATTCCTTAAAAATCTTTCAATTGTATTGTGGGCATGAAATTCCTGGAAAAGTCATTAAATATTTGTAGGAAAGTGAATTTTCATCTTGTGTTGTATAATTGTGTTGCATTTTTCAAGACATGCTTCAATCTTTTGCGTTAAGCGCCACGGACAGTTGTTACTGTTATGACAAACCAGCGATGTCACGTCAAAGGCCTCATCACTCATCGTAGTATTTTACATTTACACGTATGGAAGTCATGTAAAAAGTCTTTGACATCGGACCGTAAAAGTCATTAAAAGTCTTTGAATTTTTTGGAGTCTTGACACTATCAACCCTGTTCCATATGTTTTTGTTTCCTCCTCACAATTTTCCATTCTCATTTGTACTGCTGGATTTTCTTGCTTCAAAGAAAATGGGAGAATATGTACAGTAGCAGTGATTGCCTTCAAATCTCTGCACTATCCGGCAATTTCTCGAGGATATCTCCAGGCAGTATTTGCTCTCTATTCCCTTTTAACAAAGAAGAAAATTAGAAGTTTGTCCTCATTTCTGCAGCCTTGGTCACATATTTGTACCTTGGCCATGTCAGTCTCCGGTTGTTGCCTTGTTTGGCAAATTCTGGAGGGAAAAAGAAAGAACCAACTCACGTGTTTGTTGTTTCACAACTGATTGGTTTCCCGCTGCATTTGCAATGATGCATGGACGTAAGGGCCACTTGTTTGTAGGAATTATTTAGAGATTGATAGCAAGTGAGGCATTGGCATTTGTTGATTGTTGGATTCCATTTACTTCCTTTGTATATGCTCATTAGTTGGCAAGTTTGATCAAGGATCACTAGTTAACTAGCAGTTGGTTCATGATGTATGTAATGCATGTGCAGTGGAGTTGAAGTGCAAAGGACCCTAGTCAACCGTTGTCAGGTCACTAGATGGAGGGGAGAAAAGATGGCCGCTGGAAGGGCACAGTAGCAAAACCTGCAGTGAAAATGGCCCTTTACTAGTGGCATGCTGTTTTTCTGGCATTTTTCTTGTAACTGGTCCTCTCTGCACTGTGCTATTAAAAATGGTTTATGGCAACCAACGACGCGACCAGCCTCGATAGACTGGTCGCAAATAGTTGTCTAGACTAGTCCAACCATCGTCGACGAGCGTGCGTTTGATCAGAGTCAGTCAAACTATTATGGTTCACCGCGGTCCCTGGTGGAACTTGCCCGGGGATTTTATCGCACGACTTACCGCATTACTTCCAGAAGTTAGGTTGGATCTTAAAGTGCTCTTAGCATTTGGAAGGTTTGAAGGATCCATGGAATAAATTGGACTTGACTCGCTCTTTGTGCATCGTGACGTTCTTCTTTAATGTATGAAACCTGCTGGAAATGCTTTCTGAGTTGCTGATTGGTGTGAACAAAAATGCACCTTGTAGTCATCAAGAATTGTCCAAATTTTTCTGGCCAAGTGAGGTTGCTGTTGATGTACCCGTGGAAAAAAAAAATCCGGGAAGAAACTGCATTTTACATGTTTCCATGTTGGAATTTTGAACCTTACATTTGTTTTTTGAATACATTTCTGCGGAAATGGTGCTTGCTTTCTACATGTGATATACTTGAACATGAATAAATTCCCAAAGGAGGCCCATTTTGTTAGGGACCCTCCGCAATCCTTCGGAATCCTCCAATTTTGGGGGGTGAAAAAATTGGATTCTCCCTCAATCCTCCGAAATCTTCCAAAGTGCCTACTGCCTCAATCCCTCAAAGTCCTCCGGCAATTCCTGTCATTATGTTGAGGCAGTGCGAATGGCATTCTTGAGCAGTGCCGTTGATTCAAAAGAAATATCGGGCTGAATTAATGCATGACTCCGCAAAAACAACCCACGATTTTCATGTATGGCATCCTTCTCAATAAGCCATGCACATTTGCCATTCACCCACAATCCTCCAAAACTGCCCGAAGGATTTTGGAGGATTGAGGACAGTTAGGGTTAAACAAGCAAAATGTAAAATGTACCAGAACTTTTTATATGCACAAATCAGGGCAACCGTTGATCTTTTCATTGATAAATTCATAATTAGCCAGGGAGAGGCACGCATAGGATTTTCTGGAGAAAAAACTGAACAGAGCCAGAAAACCTGAGAGAAAACGATCAAAATTGCACTCCTGTACATTTTCAGTGGCCCACTCGCACTTCTTGCCACCAAGGCCATTTATGCACATGCGTGCATGAGTAATTATGATTTTTTTAGTGAAAAGGTCTTTAGTGTCTGGGATAACGTAACAATTTTGCTAATGATAGAAATTGTATCATTATAAAACCAAAAAAGGCTCCAAATTACAGATAAAATTAGCCAAAAAAATAGATATGTATTAGGCTAGTTGAATCACACTGGTGCAATTTCAAAGATTTTTTAGTAAATTAATTGTACTCCGTGTCTCTTAAATTCTGCACCTGTTTCTTTGATTGTTGGTTTAGACATCAGCCACAGATGATGCACCCATTCCAATGCCCCGGCGGAGGAGGGCCAACCGTGAGACTCCAGGGTCAAAGGTCATCGGCCGTGACATCCAGCGTCCTCTCATTCCGCCGCCCCCTGTACCCCCCAGACGGGAGCGGCGAACAGCGCAGACGGTGGAGGAGAGACTAGTGGATATTTCCAATGAGGAGGAAGAGCAGGGGCTGGACCTGTCGCAGGCCCACGGGACTGCTGTTCAACATGCGTTGGGTGTGGACTGTGAGGACCACACCCTGACCTTTCAGTCGGTCCACGTAAACAATAACGCCCTGGCTGGGTACCAGCCGGAGGGTGTGCCCCGGAACAGTTCGGCCCAGACCCTTCTGGCTGATTACGGACTTAACTTTGGTGCGTCAGTGGCCCCTGGCTCCACTGCTGACCCAACGCTGTCGTCACCCACTCATTGTCTGAGCGTACCCGGCCTGCGGGCCACCAGCAGCAGTCCCAACCTCCAGAGCCTCCATCGGAGCGGCAGCCCGCCCCAGATTCTGGTCCAGCAAGTCCTTGTCCAGCAGCCCCCAGCCAGCACGCTGCCGGACCTCCTCAGTCCGACCAATACCATGCCCAGACAGAGCGAGAGCCTGGTCTCAGTGTCAGCGGCCCAGCCAGTGACCTCTGCTACGAAAACGCCGCCCCTCAACCCTTTCCAGATTCAGCACACTCCCCTGCAGCCCATGGCAGCCTCCGGGAACCCATTCCAGCAACCCAGTGCTTCCGACCCCAAGGACCCATTCGCCGACCTTGTCTCATTCCAACGTCAAGAGGGTAAGTCTTGAGTGTTTTTGTTCTTCCTTCCTCAGAAGTGATAGCATTAGGGGCTGTGTTTAGAACAAATGAAACCCTTCAAATTCAATGACCAACATAATAGTAATAATAGCTGGGCTCTACCCTCTGTAATCCTACAAAATCCTTTAAAAAACTTCTGGGTGGATTATAGAAAGGGGTAGGGCCGATGACAAGAATTGAAGGTTGATTCACTGTCCACAGGCATTTCATTCGAAATTGAGTGCTTTGACGTCTTCTGTGAATTCGGACTTGTCCAGGGAATGTACCAGCAAAGTTGATTGCAGAGATAAATGCAGCGGACATGGCTTAACTCGTTGCACGCACGCACAAACTGCCGATTGTGTACAGGCTCTTGCCTACATATCACTGCAGAATTCCCCTCGGAGAAAGATGGCAGAATTGTTGTTCAGCACCAAATAACTTCGGGGCGTTCCTGTTGAGTGATCGATGAGAGTGATCTCAGTGATCGCCTCTTTAATAGTCAGTGAGTGGGTGGATTTTTGATAATGTACTTGAGTCGATTTCTGGCGTTGTTGACCATTGGTGCTGTTAACTTTGGCAAGATTTCGTGGCTTAATATTTGAGAAGTGCTCCTTCTCATCCATTTTTCATTCATGTATGTATTAGAGTGGCTTCTTTATGGAGCAGAAACTTGAATATCTTAAAGTACATGTAGGGCTGTCAGCAATATGTGGTTTGTTGAAGAACCTTTCACAAGTAGAGACCAATTACCGAGTGGATATTTAGGGTACAAAACAGTTCCTGGCCCAGTTTGAATTAGGTTTATTTTGTCTTGGGTTAACAAGATGTTATGCCTAGACTCGTTCAGAACAAGAAGGGCAATACATGTCATTCAGGCAGTAAATTGTTTTATCATTTTTTTTCCCCTTCCCCCGTCAGTTGCAAATCCGTCATGGAAGAAATAACCGATGCCGCGTCGTCGGCAGCACCACCCCAGCTGCAGCTCTCCTTTCATCAGGTACATGTGTTTTTTTTCCCTTTTTTTCTGTCCGTCTCCTTTGCAGCCTGTGGCATTGTTCTTCAGTGCACATGTATTTGAGGGTGATCTGTTGTTTTCAGCGTCCTCCCTTCCAGTATTGAATGTAATTATGTACAAATGTGGGCAAAGAAAGGTAACCGATACAATGGAAGGAGTAACAGTTCCGATGAAATGCAGGGCAGGCATTGTCATGGGCATATAGAATGGGAGGGGGAAGTCGCTCTTTTGATGTATCTTTTAAAAACATGGTTTACACTGTTCACTACCCGGTGTGTAGATATTGAAGATTTTATTTTTCCAATTTGTAATTTGAAAATTACACAATTGTTACGGAGCCAGCGCAGTGCTCCCTAGAAATCCGGCCTCTTAGTTGCAACGGAATGCAACACTGAAATAGTTTCAGCAACGAGCTTTCAGGAAACCATTTTTACTTCTTCCAAATTGTTGCCAAGTATCTCCAAGCTCACTCCGAGACAATTACCCTTGCTGCTGTTTGCGCATGTGTACATGTATGTCGTCTGCTGGACCATCTACCTGTTTCTAACAATGGAGCTACATAATGTACACTTTGTAGTATATCATACTTCACTCCCTTTGGGGTATAATATTATGTATTTATATTGCTCCCCATTTATTGAAGTACGTGTACATGCCTCAAATGAGGTATATTTGTCATGAGGTAACTTCTTAGACGGATACGGTAGTATTCGAAATGGGGAGCTTTTGTACCCCTCAAAGTGGATGTACCGATTAAATACTCAGATTGGAATATTTTGTAACGTGTAAAGATTGCATAATATTCAATGGCTGAATTTCTTAACAAAATTTACTCACCTCAGTTGGGCATTTCTGAACAAAGATTGTTTGATATTCACTCGAGGAAGAGAAAGAAACTGCTTGACCATTCTTGGATGACATAAATTTACCATTTTTTTCTGTTTGAGGTTGAGCGCATTAAGTGCATTGTAGATCAATATCTGACTTGATAAGTAGACGTTTTTACGACATTCATATTTTGGGTTCAGCTTTATTCATTTCCTTCCATTCCCGTCTGTAATATTCCATGCATCTGAATTGCTGCAAATCCTCTCAACAACCATTCCTAATCCAATCAAATCCAAGCATTTTGCACAACGTATAATCATACTCTCTCTGTCTAGTTCCCAGGACTGCACTTTCATGTACGCAGACCGGCCCGCACAAAATTGCAGATTTTCAGCCCCTGTCCATACGCGCCATTTACCTCGAAGTTCATTATTATTCAGGTAGCCCCAAGGGTACACTTCCTAAATTGATACTTTGTTAACAGTTTTGGAAGATTGCGGCTCTGCTTTTCTGTTCCTATCACAGCAATATGAGTCTGTGTCCCGTTTTTCGCTTCTGGAAACCTTGCTGTTAAATTTAAAAAGAAATTCAAAACGAGGTTCCGCAGGGAAGCAGGTTGTTTGTGCCAGTCAACTTCAACCGAGACATTTAGGTTAGAGAGTCGAATTATGAATTGTTTTGGACGTTTGTTGTCGAGGTGTGCAGAAAAAATTGCTCCACAAAGGATATAGAATATTGGTACTGATAACCAATACTGCGAAAACGTCATTTTTTTCTGAAAGTGGAGATTTACTGCTGTTTGAATGCTGCTGTTGGACGGCGGTATTTTTCCAGCACTCGAATAACACCCCCTCGAGGCTTGGGCAAACACTCCAAACGACATTTATTCGTTCAAATGGCGACATCTTCAGCTCGCGTCAAGAACCACATATGCCACCCGCATCCCTTGGTATAATAATATTTAGTCTTGTGGTATTAAGCACCGAAGCGCTCCCCACACAGTTTAATATTCGCCCTTCAATGCGCACGTCCGGAAGAGGAAATATTGGTTTGCCCCACGGCATGAAAACATCGGCATTCGCTTTAGGTTCCTGGCTTATAAATATAATCACCATCTCGGTTTCGTTTGCTTAGTGCTCTGCGTAAGATTGAACCTTGAAACAAATATGCAAAATAACGAGACGCAGTATCATCCGTTTTGAGAGTGTTATTTGCAAAAAACCAAACAACAAAACAAAAACCAAACAAAAAACGGCAACCATAGTTGCCAATGTCATGCTAAGAATGATTTATTCCGTGATTTTGTTCTCTTTTTCCCCCTTTAGGCTTATTATTTTGGTGCGGCGGAAGAGCAGCTTTAATTGGCAATACGAGCTTTGAGTCTGAAATCGTTTGTTTTCAGTTAACCGTGCAACCCTGAACACTGTCGGGCAGCTAGGTTACATTTTTTTGTGAAACGTTTGCGAGAGAAAATAATTCTTATTCGGATGGCCCTTTAAGTAAAGTAGAAGATTTTTTTCCAGTTAAGTTTGCTTTCATTCTGTCACCAACTTTGTCATATTATGTGATACGTTGAAATTCATTATGATAATGACAATTGCGCCAGTAGTTGGCTGTGTGGCTTCTCGTCTTACTTTCCTTCCACGAACGAAACCAACCAAGAACGAAAGCCTACACAAGGCACAGCCCTCAGAAGCAGTCGTGCAAACTAGCAATGAGTCTCTCTATTCCAAGAAAAGAAGGGAAGAAGTGAGCACGTGTGGTTTTGTTTTGTTCTGTCGGTTTTACAAATTCATTCCGTTGTGGGAATATCTCCATGGAAGTTGATCTTTGGAGAGCAGGAGATCACGGGAGAATAGATAGAGCTGAATCTAGACGAACCGCTGTAATACTGGCAAATCCTCCCCGAAGCCTGATGTTCTGCGGCATGACAGATTTCCCTCAGAGCGAAAGGGAGAGAAGAAAAGAATTAAACATGCGAGTGACCGTATGGGATAAAGACACCACTGAAAGAATTTGGCAAATATGTTTTGGATTGCTGTGCCGGCATTCTGTGGAGGCCGTTTAAGCTTCTCCCCCCAAGCCGCCGTACTGCACCGTGTGTGCGATCGAAAAGGTTGTTTTAATCAGAATCTGTGAGGATGCTTTGTGCGCTAAGACGAGGCAAGGGCTGAAAGCTGGCGTTTGCTCTGACTATTTTTTGTCTAGGATCGTACCAGAACCATGGACGTATATAAAAAAAAAGCCTGGACTTGCAACGCCTATGTGTGAAATGGCCATTTTACCGAGCCGAATACAAATGCCCGGGTTGGCTCCCTTCTATTGGCGCCAGGGAGAACAAATGCGGGCATTGCCGGGCAAGCTTTGTATTCGGCTCGGTAAAATGGCTGCTAGTGAACAATTATCTCTATAAGCTGATTAAGGGCATTGCGGATGAAGATTTTTTATCTACGTCCGTGACCGGAACCCATAACAAGATAATTAATGGCAAAAAGTTATCTTCAAAAAGGAAAAGAAGTATTGGGATTTGCTGTGCATCGCCAGAACAGTCAGTTCGGCAGTTGTATTAGCGCTTGAGAGGTTTGCCCTATCAGCGTGCCCATACAGCTCGAATAACCTTGCCTTTTTGCGGTACTGGACTTGCTCATTGTATTTTGTTTAGAGCGGAATTCAGGTTACCAACTAAGAATGCCACACCCAATGATGTTGCTCATATAAAGTGGTTCTCTGGGAAGTTTTCGCTTTATTAGGATGCCAATGCCAAGCTGTTGATCGATGATCTGAAAGTGATAGTCGTGGTTCTCGATTTTTCCATTCTCACTCAAAATGCCTGCACCACAGAGACACATTTGAATATGGTTGTTCAATATTTGGGCACGCCTTTTGCAGAAATGAAATACTTTGATGTGTCGCCCTCGGCGTCATGTTGCGTTATTGCCGACGGCACCGGGCAGCGTATTTCTCTTGCGCACCTCAGCGGTGTTCACTGCCCCATTCTAACGGTGAGGTCGATATTTTGCACCGTTGTGCAAAAGTGGAAGCATAATGCGGACTCCTCTGGGTTCACTTGGAAATCAAAGTGACCGTCTTAAAAAGTGGTTATTAAAAAATCTGGAGTACCGGTGTAGGGTTGCATATGCTGTACTTTGAAAACGGAATGACAAACCAATTTTCATTCCTGATACAATGGGCGAAGCGTAATGGTTATTCTGGAATAGTGTAAGAAGCATGGATTTTTCAAAGAGCATGCAGGTGTTTTTTACCGGAAAGTTAATCATTTTTCCCGGCGAAATACGGAAGGTCGTGTACCAAGATCTATGTGAACATTGCAAACGTGAGCCTTGCAGGTGGCTATCGAGGTATAGTGAGTTCAAATCAGGTGGGTCCCTAAGCATTTAGGCCTGGGGGGGTTGGTCTGTCATTTTGTTGCACTCTGAGATGCTTTATTCGGAGACCCTTTTTATCGAAAACCCTAATGGAAATGCGCTGTGATGTGGGAGAGCAATGCCAGGGGACTTGAAAATGGCAATCTAGTTCTTGTTTTTATTTTATAATTTTGTATGGTTATTGATAGCTATGTTGCAGTTTTAATTGCCAGAGCTAAATATGAATTTAAGCATTTCTTGGTCAACTGTTTACATGTCGGTGTATTTGTTTGCAAAATACGCACTACACCAAAGGCGTACGCATAACTAGTTGTCATATTGCAGTACACACAAAGTTGACTACTTTACACCAAAAAGAGAAAAAAGTAGTGAAATAGAATCTGATAACTTGCCATTTATTCTCCGAGTATTGACATACTTCCAAAGTATTTACATTTTCAGTCATTTAAATTGATACGTGGAAAAAAAAGTCGTAAAATTGCAGGTCTTTATTTCGTTAACATCCCACGATGCAAGCCATTTGTTGGGTACCAAACCTGATGTAACACAACGTGGAATTAAAGTACTTCCAGCCTAAGTAGATGTCTCGGAAGTCATCAGTTCGGGGGAGGGGGGTAAACAAAGAAGGTCCCAGGAGAGGCGGGTTGGCGTAGTGCTTCTTTCCTCGCCTTCCACCTCTGCAGTCCGAGTTTGAATCCACATGTGGATTGGGTTTCAGTTCCTACCTGATTCGATTCCGTGGGTTTTATCCAGAATATTCCTCGGGGGTTTTCCTCCCACCTCCTGCTCTCTTCTCTACTCAGGTTTCTTCAGGCTTGCGAGCCACAGTGTCTAAAGCGCTGAAGGAATCCTTGGTGTCATTACCAGAAATGATTAATTATAAAAGAGAAGATTGTGTTCTACGTTTAAGTAACTTGCAAAATGCAGGTTAGGGCCTATGTAATTGAGCTTGTCTAATATGTAAAAAGGTATAGGTTAGATCTTTTATTTGTAATAAAAGTGGGTTAAAAGTGGATATGAAAATAATGATGTAAAGTCTGTATGTAAGCGGAAGGAAATATTACTGAGTAAATGTGTAGTTATGAACATGTGGTGTACAATTAACTTCGGTCTTGTGTGATTTCTGTGGTTTGTGCTTGAGCTGGGAGGTGCCTTGGGGATACTCTGTCAACCAACATTAGGACAATGCTGTAGCCACGTCTACCTTTTCTCATTCGAAGAGAAACTGTTTACTTGACAGGGGCTGACGGGGACTTTTCCCGAAACAAATTCGAAGACCGCTTGTACGCACGCGCAGACGTTGTCTTGGTAAACTCTGTCATTATCCACAGGCAGCGATGTAATGCTCACGATTCAGCCGTGTACCGATGGCTTAGTACGTGTCCTGTTCCTCCCATACTTGCTGTCTCGACTCTGACCCAGTCGTCTACCTGCGCCCACCCTCTTATTACTTTTCAGAGAGCGATATTTGGCTCCACTGCCTAATGAAAACAAGGTCCAGAAAGATGGATATTGCTTTTGTTTGGTAGATTTGGAAACCTGACTTTATACGACAGAGAGAATGTCGCGCCCAATCTCCTCATTGTAGTTTCTGTCATTAAGATTGATCTCTGCCTTGCTGTGGCGTTACTGCTTCGCCTGGAGAAGCGAATCCCTCGCAGGCGGTCTGTACATGTAGATATATTTATATATATATTTGACACGTGCCTTGCGTTGGGATCGTCGAGATGGTGTGAAAATAAGACGGATTAAAATGCAATATTCATGGCTTTTGCCAGAGTCGCAAAAAACAAGGTGGCGTACTTACCACTCGAATTAGAGCGGGGATACGCGGCGATTGATAAAACGCTTTAGCGCCTGCGGCGGCGTCGCTGGAATTACTGGCGATATTCGGGCAATCGAAATTTCGTGACGGAAACGGTTGGATTCCTGAAAGGTCCTCCCTGTGCGGAGCGTGATACGGCACAGGGTCCAAGGTTCCACTTCAATTAGGGGGAGGCCTCGGGTATGCATAACGTCAATGATTTGAAAAGTGTTGTGGTGGGGGTTGGGGTTGGGAATGATTATATTGGTAACCCCCCCCCGTCAAAATTGGGGGGCCCCTTGGATCTCCACCCATGTTTCCCCCAAGGTGCTGGCTCCCTGCTGTGGCATGCGACACGTATCAGTAGGTCGGTAACCAGCAATACAAGCAATCCTAGTATTAGCTGGCGGGCTAGCATGCGTTCGTTGTATAGTTCAACATCCTTGCTGGAGATTGTGAATCCCTTGCGTTGTCCTAATCATCTCCTTGAATTTCCCTTCAAGCTTTGGGAACAAAATTTCTCCCATTTCCTCGCGTCAAGTGCTTGGCTACCTAGTGCTTTCACCTCACAAGCGCAAATTGCGCGCCAAGATACAACATGACAAGGGATGGATGGATGGATTGTGCAAGTATAATTACCCTCACAAAGTGACTCAAGTCAAATTGTCAAGGTGTAAGATTTCTCCAGTGTGGCATTTACAGTCTGACAAGCTCATTTAAGTCCATTCTGATCTTTAGAATCCCGGTAGCAATACGCCCATAGGCGAAAAAAAATTTGCGTCTATCGCGATGTGGCGGAATCGTAAGAGTACATTTTTAGCAGCATACCGGCGATCGACCGCGTCTCGGGTTACTCTCACATTGGATTTGCGATATTTTCAAGGGGATTGGGTAAGTAGCATTGTATAAGAAAGTACATGTTCACCTTGCAGTCGTTTTTTTTTCATTGGCTGTTACCACTCGGGCAATTTCTTTTTCTTCTATTAATTGTAATTTGAGACGAAGGTTTGGGGTGGCGACGTATAAATCCATTTGATGGGCCCGAGCTCTGAAAGTGAAGTGGTGAACACAACGTTTCGGGCGGTATGCTCTTAGCATTATTCACTACGTCCTCGTACGTTTTCCCCCGAGATCAAAATGTTTCATCCTTTTCCCTAAACCAAAATAAACGAGACAAGTACACGTGAAGTTACCTGTGGTGTAATGGGGTATGGTAGTTTTTTCCCAGTTTCACGCCTCAATACGGATGACAGTAAAGTTGGTTTGATATTGGACATTACACTTTCCCATTGGTTTGTACACGAATGTCTGATTTTTCTCGACATTTGACATTCCCATAGCAAAAGTTCATGCTTTAGAGGTAAGACATTTACATAATGTTGTACCGTGAATTGCCATTCAGACATTCCCACCTGTGGGAATGTCCACTTTGTCGAGAAAAATCAGACATTACCAATGGGAATGTCGAATGTCCAATATCAAACTAACTTTACTGTCATTCAATACGGGCGATTCCCATGGTGCGCCTCTAAGACCTTACAACGTACTGGCCAATCATAATGCGCGAAATCTGTCGACCCAATGCGCGTTCGGAAAGGTTCGACAGATTTCGCGCATTGTGATTGGCCAACGCATTACAAACTTTTGGAGGCACTACTGCACACAATAATGAACAGCCATTTGGATTCCAATGTTTGAAGTTGGCGCTACTTTCTATACAGCTCTGGTCTACCCCAAAAGAGCGCCCCCAAGAAATTTTAAGGGCGTTTCTTTTCTTTGTGCAAACATTTTGAAAGACTCGTTTTTCAGGTTGAAACTGTCGCTTAGGTCAATCATTTTGATCTTATTACAGCTGTGCAACGGCGGAGGCAAACACCATTCAAACAAAATTAACGAGAGCTTAAAGAAGCCGGTGTTGAGGATGAATATTCATGATTTCCCGGACTGTCAGGATCCCAGGTGGCTTTGCGAGCGCCAAATGAGCTCTCGAAATCCTTGTCTTGCGCTTCTAATGACACTTAATTTGCTGGTCTGATCGGATGTCGTCGGATGGCCGTCACATGACTGTGGTTCGAGCTCCCCACTCACAAGAGCGAGAGCTGGTTGTTCACCCTTGTCAATCCTTCATTGGAGATGTTCGACTTTGAAATCAAATTGTCGCGTAAATAACCATCGCTTGTTTACGTCAACACTTGAACCACCTTTCACCATTACTAATTATTCATTGCTTTTCGTACCGGAAATTTGCCAGATTATCACAGGTCAGTGGTAAATATCGCTTCCGAAAATTCATTCTGATTGGAGAGTCACCCGAAGGAAATTCAGTTTCTTTCGGGACATCCTTCGGGCTTTGGTTCTTTCGGTTTTTCCCACTTACTTTTTCTTGTAGTTTTTAACCGAAAAATGGGATTTGTAAACAGCAAGTAAATTTTGTTACACCGATAGGACCTTGTTACATCAACGATTGATGTTAAATGCATATATTTTGAAGCTGATTTATTTTGTAATTTCTTTGATATTGGTATAACGGGATATAAATTCCCAGATTTATGGTATATTTTATGGTGTATATGGTACACATATAAAGAAGCTTGTTCTCAATGGCAATACATGTACATGTAGAGTTTGCTTGGACCAGCATGTACAAGACAGGCTTCCTCAAATAGCTTTGTAAGAAATGAGCTCACGAAAGTTGTAGTATTTCCTGTACATTTGTAGAGAGGGTATACACGTGCAATTATCGTACCCATTTTTATGGCTTTGCATGTGCGTTCGCGATGTTCGCCATTATGGCCAGCGCTGGCGCAGGTCCGCTTCCGGAGCATGTCTGTCCGCGCATATTAAGTAGGGAAGACGGGAAGGATCTGCGATCCCCCGTAGTAGCTATGTGCCGTGGCTTCGTTGTTGTTACGCCGGTGTATTTAATAACCAGGACGGTCAGGACTGACGATCACTCACGTAGGGCCGTGGAGCCCGGCGGGAGAAAAGAGCATCACTGCCTCCCGCCGCGCTAGAGTTTTGACCGGGGCTGAGCGCGCACTGACACATCGACCATGGGGTCGGGCTCCAGCGCCGCCTCGGCGGTGCGCGTGAAGGCGCGGGCCAAGGCAACCGTAGACGTGGCTGCGATGAAGGAGTCAACCCTCAGGAACCGACAGATCGATAAGATCATCAAGGAGGAGCAGCAGATTATGAGAAAGACCGTAAAACTTCTCTTTCTTGGTAAGTTTGATGTTGTATTAAAACCATGTCAAGAAAAGGGGTAGAGTGAGAAATGCTGCGGTTCAACGCCAACTCTCAGGTGTTTATATATTTTTACTTAAAATTGCGGTGCATTTGTTTTGGAAGGTAAGGATTATCATACCAAGGAATCTCTCAAACACGGCGTACTCATGCCCTGTAAAATGCGAGGCTTTCTCAGCACCACGCATGAAGACGTTGCGGTGGTATCCCAAATCTCACTTTACTGCGCACATTTGCATTTTAAACCTTTCACCGTAAAATTTATATTGTGATTTTTCGTCAGGGATGGGGTTGGGAGATTGCCGCCCTTCGAAACATGTTGACAATTCTTTACGCGGAGTTTAAAGTGCCACACTCTTGAAAACGCTGCTTCCACAAGTCGGGAGAGTTAGAATTCTATCATGGATGAGAAAAAATGTGGACCTCTGTGTTCAGAAAAATGATGTCATTCTGTCCCCCTCTCCCGACTCAAAACCCGGATACTCCACTGGTAACCCTTTTGTCTTTCACTGTGTCGTCGGCCGTAGAGAAATTTTACACTTTTCAGATTTGTACAAGACATCAACCTTTGGCAAAAAAGACCCTTCTATCGCCTACTGCTGGCTGTTGGGACACCCCCACACCCCGAAAAATTATTTTGTGTACAAAAAGCTATGCAAAATTAAAACACTGAATACCGTACTATGTTGTTAATACTAAGTGGAAATGTATCAGTGTAATGCCGATGATGCAAAATATACAACATTTCTAAGGCAGAGATTATTGCCAACCAAAACTGAAATTTCTGTAAACTTTGGCTGTTGGTACAAAATGGTTGTCAACATTTGTAAACAAAAGAAAGATCAACCAGGACAAGTCTGTGATTCCCTTGAAGGGTCATAATTTTGTAAATATACCAACAAAATGCCCGTTATTTTGCTCGGTTTCCCACAGTGGTCTTTGTCAGTTTTGCTCTGCTTACGTGAGCTAGGCCGTACATTCTGACTTGAGTGTCATGTATTTACTGCACGCATAATTCAAATTTGACGTGCGGACAGCGCACGCCCTGTTTACGTAAAAAGTCCATGCAGTAACGATAGCTGCAAGAGGTAGCATTCTATGGCAGCCTTTTTGTAAAGTGTGCGTTTTGGCTGGTTCCGTATTCGCAACCGTTTGCCGCGTTTAGTTAGTCTTGTATGACCACGCACATACGGGACAACTTGGATTGGCTCGTAATGTGAATAATAAACCCGGCGGAAAAAGTGTATGAAGTTGAAAACCCTGTCGTGTTGACTGTCTGAAAATCGGATTGAGAAATGACGCATGTACTGTCCTTTCTTTAATTGCGTCGCCACTGAGATATTCATGGTCCTTCCCGACTTTAAAACAAAAGTCACGAAATGATTCAATAATGAAACGACTGTGGCAGACCAGTAATTGGAACGTGCGCAGTCGAGGCCGGACGGAAATTAAACGGTTGTCAAGGGTCATCTCCGATGCCTATGGGTTTGTCTGGAGCTGTCGTTTCTCATTTTTGTGGAACTCGGTAAAAAAGTCAAGAGCATCAGAAAATACGCCATCACTTTTATTTCTGACAATGTGTCAGCCACACGCTTCCAAAATGGTCGATGCAAAACCACAGTAAACAAAAACTGAAGAACGCGTGCTTGTCATTCAAAATTATTGCACGTTTGAAGTTTGTCAAAGGGCCTAGACCATGGGCTAAGGTCGGGGATGTTCATTACCTTTGTTGGAGAGGGATGAAACTTTCTGTCATTTTCGAGAAAATTGGCAGGTTGGGAGCGTACACTTTTGGGTTTATTCCCGTGAAAGTGAATTTCCATCTTCAGACCCAAGGACTTGCTGTAGCGTCCAGCTTGAAACGCGTCTACATACGCAAGTTCATCAATATTAAAGGTTTCTTCTGGACAATAATGTCCTATAACGGTTTCTTATTAATTTTTGTAACGAGGTTTTGGCCTGATGACCTCATAAGTCCCTTTCCAACAAGACTGTATTAAAGATCAATCAAAATGCTTTAATGTAACTTGCTATTTAACGGGGAATCGGTCTTTGTTACCCATATCATGACTAACGTGGCAGCTTCTCTTCGCATTTACAAAAAAGTCATCATTTTGGGAGTTCAGTTCCACAGCGAGAATGCTCAGAGTAAAAATAAAGTGTCAAATCTAGCGATTTGGTGATGTCATAATACGGCTCTCATCCCCCAAAGTTTCTTGACCTTGCCGACGTAATAGGGGCGCGGCCGGGGCCTTTATGGCACAAGAGAGAAAAAATGGGTAAAGTAAGTTAGATGTCATTCTCGGAAAAATGACCTAACAGTGGTGTGTAGAAGGGGGATGGGGGTGGGGAAAGGTGTGGGGGATGACTTGCTCCTCCATGGAAGTCTGGAAAGGGGTTGTGGGGGGGGGAACCATATATACACTGGGGAGATGTTCATAATAAAGATGTACATCTATATCTGTAATGTGTATCCATTCATGCAGAAATCATACATCAGAATGGCCTATTTATGGCTTTTTAAAATTGCTTTCCCGTTTTAGTGATATTGCAAACATTTTAGTAGTTGGGAAATCCTGGAAATTCTTCACAATGCGCTTAAATTTTTTGGCTCATCACAAAAAACTGGGGGGGGGGGTGATTCGTAATACTCCGATGGACCACAGCCATCTACTTGAAGTCATAAGAACCTGACTCCGGTTCAAGTTGAGACGGTTCAACTTTGTCATGCGATGCAGTGTTGATCAACATTGTCGGGGAAAAGCATTTCCAAATCAATCTCCGACTACTTCTAATTCACAGTTAAGTGCAAGCAAGCACAGCGCTCACATGCACACTGGCACGTTCGCCCCGAAATAATGAAACAGTCGATAAATCGCAGAGCCGTAACATAATCAAAACAGGCTTCTCTTGGATGCTCCCGACGACTTTTGTTTTCAGTTGGCCTGATACGAAGGAGGGCTTCAACTCGTGCTTTTGACGTCAGTAGCAATCTTTATACATGTATTTTTTACACGATAGATTGTTTTAAATATAACAAAAATTCACAAAAACTGAAATCATGAATTACCAATGTGATTGATCTTTAAAATATTCTTATTACGACAGGTGCTGGGGAGTCTGGAAAGAGCACATTCGCCAAACAGATCAGGTGAGGTCCAATAAAGAAAATGATTAATTGGAATTTCTTGTTGTACAATATCTGCACAAATCCCCGCCAGGGGTCGTTGATCACATGCCATTGAATAATTCGTTCTATTCGACGTTATCCGTTGAATAGAACGTCACTTCTACTGCATGTGGTTGCGCAGAGTGGTTGATTGACCAGTCGTGCGCAAGCGCGTAAGGAGACACAGGCCCTTACATATGTATTATTGTGGGGTATTTCCTTTGTTCTCGTCTACAAAACTTCCACACAACACGGAAAAATTTCAAATCACTGCCGTTTCAACCAAATTCAGTTTTCTGGGTTGAAATTTCGACCGTATGTCCCTATACAAAACATTTCAATTTGCGACAGATGAATGGCACATGAAAATTCCTCCTTTTTGAGTAAATTTGAAATATCTATTTCGTGAAATTCTTGTGGGGTACCACTTTAGTACCCCACAAGGATCAAAACTGGCCTCGTGGGGTACCTCCCATTGTTCCGGTACCCCACAAGGCACCATGTACAAACGCATTCAACAGACATGTAAATGTGCCTGAAGCTCACGATTCTACCTACACTCATGGAAGGTAGATATTCCGTATCGTACACCTTTATCAAGATGACCCCGTCACTCTCAGGCGAAAACAATAGAAGACAGATCATTTGCAGGTGTCTCATTGCAATACTAAGACAGCCACATTGCTTTGCTGAATATAACTTGTGCATGGAGTAAACTTGTGGCAAAATGCTCTGCACAGGGACACAAAGACCGCGATTCCCCCCAATTGAAAAATGATACTGTGATTTTGTTAATAGAGCTAGCAATTGTGTATGTTCCAATCTAACTCTGGTTGCCGGTTACGTGGGGTCGTAGGTTGATACATCATGGCGGGTTCAGCGAAAGTGAACGCATGGCATACAAACTGGTGATTTACTCCAACCTCATCAGCGGCATGCGGGCCATCATCGACGCCATGTCGACGCTCGACATTTCCTACAGCCATCCGACACGACAGGTAAATTAGAGGCTGGTCAACGATTACTCCTTGGACTGACTTATTTTAAGCCTCCATAAACCAGTGATCTGTGGTGCTAAGCATTTTATTCGAACCGACTGGACAATCGACAGCTGACAGATGTCAGATTGACCACAACACTTTTCGATTGCCAAATGGTTAGAAAACGACAAAAATTACGTGAAAAGGTTCTGCTCTTTTATCAGATGGACGAATCCATTTTCAGAGCTCAGGCACACATGGTGGAGATGGGTAACCTAGATATGACACAAGAGCTGGCAGACACCATCATGGAACTGTGGAGAGACCCGGGGGTGCAACAGTGCTACGACAGATCCAACGAATACCAGCTTCTAGACTCAATCTCGTAGTAAGATCATTTTAGAGCAGGGTTCATCGAGTTTTAGATTGTAAAGGGAGGGCTTGCGGGAACACCACGTGGATAGATCTCTCGAGGAAAAAAAGTGTGCTTCGATAAGAACCGTCGGATGTGAACTCAGTTTGACTCATTTCAAGCCTGACTACTTCATCGATTGTTGGAGACACTTAAGCCACTTTTATCGGAAGTGCCCGACTTAATGTAATCATAGCCACGTTCTGATCAGGAATTAAGTTTGTCAAAATAACCATGCGACAGAGTGTGCTCGAGGAAACTCGACAGATGTGCTTGCATTGAGCTTTTTTCCTGTTCCTGCAAGAAATGCATGGGTACATTGCAGTAAACTTTGAAACGAGTAAGGTAGTATAGACGTACTTCCCGTCTAACTTGGTCTATTTTGTTCGATCGTTGTCCTTAGTTTCGTTGAGAATGTCTACCGTGTTGCCCATCCCAACTGGATACCAACAGACGAGGACATTGTGCGGTCCCGCCTACGAACCTCCGGTATTATCGAAACACGATTTCAGTTCCGAGGACTTACATTCAGGTAGGCCTAAACCGCTTCTACTGTGGATAGAAAACCTTAACTTGAAACGGTTTCCCCTTAATCTTAGCTTTATCATATGCCGAAAAATTCCAATGACTGACAAACAATTGTTTACCGTTTTATTTTACGAGGCGTGAGGAGTAGTCTCCTTCTCAAGACTGGAACAATATTCTTCGCGGCAAACCCAGGGAGACAAAAATACCCAGACCGGACAGAATAATCCGGAGAGGATCACAATAAATTGGCCTGGAAAGGGGGATTTTTACCTAATTCTGCCCGCGGACAGTTTTACCATGGGAACTAGGTAATTTACCGTCTACACCGGCAACGTCCATTAACTACTTCTGTGGCCGGAACCCAAGAAATGAGAGTCGACGCCAGGGTTCAAAAAAAAAAAAAACAGGCTGCAAGATGTTCGCAGTGACAATTTGTCTGGCTATTCCCAATAGTGGAGCGCTTGTTAAGTTTAAAGTGGGATTTGAGAAAAAAATATTCACGCCACTCGAATTTATTCCCAAGGCTGTGAGAGGTTGGAGTGGCCACATGATCTTCTGCGGAATATTGCCGGCACCAAAATCTAACTGAAGAGAAATTCCCATCTCCAAACTGTGGGGACTTTTGTCCACTGACATGCAGGTTTGGTTAAAAATCGTCTAGTGGGTTCTTCGTGTTGGCACTAAATTGCTCTCTCGTTTACATAACATAAAACAGGTGCTTTTGCAGCATTGTGGTCAATGCCATTGACAGAATTCCTGGAATAATATTTGTATCTCCTTGGCTTGAAAATTCTCAGCGCAAATTGGCTTGCCATCATAATATTTCGGCGCAGCGGGTTCTTTACACAAAGCTCCGTGAATGCACGGTCATCCACCTAACTGGCAGGTTTTGTTGTTTTTATCATTCATTTTTTCCCCACTTATCATTTCCTCCGAGAATTGTGCTTCTTCAATCGGAGTCAATAACTTTCATGGCATTTATCCATTCCGACGCTCGGGGACATGCCCGTCTAATAATTTGTCGTGAATTGTCGGCACGCTCATCAGAAGGTTGATGGCACTTGGGATTTTTTTTCCTCTGAACCAGAGGGCTTCAACATGCACGTTGGACACGCGTATGATTGACTGCGTGTGCGCCGGTAACCTTTTCAAGATTTGCCGTCCTTTATTGGATGGACTGAAAGACAAACAAGCCGGTGATTGTTTTTATTCATAATTATGATCCTCGACCAAAACATATTGACGTCATGCTTTGTTTACATGTGCGCTTTCCTATGGGAGCTCGGTGGATCGCGTCCCACCTCAATATCAAAGGAAAGTTTACTTGTAAACAAAGCTTGACATCACTATGTCTCAGGTGTGCCGTGTCTTTTTTATCAACGAGCTCTTCGGCACATTTTCTTGCTGTTGAATGGTTTAGCACTTGCAGACCCGTAACACAAACGACCACGAAGACATCTTTGCAAAAGGCCATGTTCCAACTTTCGCTGTAGTACTCACCACCTGAGCACATTCCGAGTAGGCCTACTGCAGCTTCACTATGTTACTGACTTATGAGACACTTTGCTTTTGGAGGACGCATGTTTGTTACTTTTGATACCTACTCTAGGTCATGTGACTTACTGGGTGCAATCGGTTTATTGCCCTGATTGAATTGGCCACAGCTTAACTTTTTTGGGAACCTGAGAATGAATCTGAAAGTTTAGAAATAAGTTTCGTGTAACCCCATACAGTTGTGTAATTAACTAGAAAAACAAAAACAACCCCCCCCCCCAAAAAATAGAGCAAATAAGCGCCGTGCAAGGAGGCGTACGCTATGTGGCCGCACTGATAGGACAGACCTTGCGTGTGCGTATGGAATGACCTCGGGCGCCCTTCATATTAGGCAGTCGGGTTTTGGAATGCCGAACTGGCTCATTTACATGGCTTTGCACAACTGTTTCGGACGTTAGGGGCGCTTCAGTGCCCTCGAGATATCTGAAAAAATGGGGCCCAACACAAGGGCGATTCAAATTAAAGCACGCTTGTTCGTTTTGGTTGTAGATTGTTGGACCCCGGTGGACAGCGCAGCGAACGACAGAAATGGATCCACTGTTTTGAGGACGTGACGGCGGTTCTCTTCATAGTGGCTATCAGTGCTTACGATCAAGTGATACGGGAAGACCGAGAAACGGTAGGCGACGCCTGGTACAATCAAGTCCCAGACTAGGCCTAGTCTACTGTGCTGGTCTCCGTATTCTTGGCCCTATCCCCCCCCCACATTGGGGACTCTTGTGAAAAGAGCTTCCTGCGCCCCCCATTTTTCTTATAGGCCTACGGCTTCACCCACCCGATCTGGTCGTTGTAGACCTAAGTCACCATTTCGGTAATTTTCCGACTGTTTCTGTTCATAAGATTTTGATCTCTATTTTTATCACCTCAACACGGCCATTCGGTTATTACATCGATTCATTTCCGATTGTTGAACGGGCGATAAACAGAGTCGTGATCTTTCTGGGAACCTCTGTTGCTCAGATCACCTCAACCAGTCTGAGAACCCCGTTAGGTTTACCAAGGCACAAAAGGGTGCCTCAAATAGTAGGACTGTCTTAAAACATGATGAGGCCTATTAATAAGGGAATGAAGATTTGCTGGGCCGGCTCAGGGGAATGGACGCAACGAATGAGTGAGCCGCAAGCGAGGGCCTATCAGCGTTCATTCTCCGGAGCAAGGTCTTGAACGTTAGTTTAAGACCGACCAAGCACATAATTTATTCACACTGTTCATAAATACAATTTTAGACAGAGGGTCAAAGAAAATCAATATACGATAAATTTCCAAGGATTTTGTTCAAGAATTTTTACTCTCATTTCCCCGAACACCCTAGACCATTTTATGGTATATTCCTTGTGCAAGATGTCCAAAAGAATCTCCTTATATGGACTTGGTGCGCGCGTGGCGAGCCACGTGCACACAGACTCTTAATTGACCAATCAGAATCGACTAAACTGCCTCACATTCAGGTGCCAGCGCGTGATTTACGCAGTGAGCTGTATCACTTCTCAGAGTGCATTATCAAATGGTAATACACGATCAAGTTGAACGTTGTTGAAAAGGGAGACTGTCTGAGTTATTATGTAGATTAGATTTTTTTTGGCATACTCTGAATCACCCTTTGGCTTTGTCCAACTTTCCCCTGATTTTTGTGTTGCCCCCCCGGATCTTTTTTTGTATTAAACGACTTGGGTCATTGTTGTTTACACCACCAGCCCAGGATGCAGGAGAGCATGGTACTCTTTGCCTCCATTTGCAACTCCAAGTGGTTCACCAAGACGGCAATGATGCTCTTTCTCAACAAATGTGACATCTTTGAGGAAAAGATCCAGCGAGTTCCTCTGAATTACTTCTTCAAGACATACAGAGGTTAAAAACTACATATTTTGTAAAAACCCAACCGAGCAAAATTAGTCCTTAGTATACTTAGAGCCACTTTTAGAAGAATCTTACTGGGTGAAACTTAATTGGAACCCGTATGATTTCTTGCCCCTTTTCCCTGGGATGCTAGACTGATAGCACATGAAAATAAGAACTAAGTTTACTCTTTCTAATGCAATCTAAAAACAAAATTTACTGAAAATATAACAATCATGTTATAGGATCCGGTCACTTTTTGTTATATTTTGCGATAATGTTTTGGATAAGTTTGGCTCCATTCTCTGACCTCCACAGAGCAGAGCAGAAACGGTGGCGTTCTATATCTATAATTCTATATCTTGGTGTCCAATTGGCCGACCAGCTGTGTTGTTTCGTGGTCTAACAGACTTCCAAAATGAATGAATGATTGGAAAGTGTGAATTTCAGAAAAAAAGACGCCACTTTTATGCAGCCTTTTTGAGCCGTATTTATTTGGCCCAGATGATAATTATCGTTATTTGATTTTTTTTACCAGGACCGAATGTAGCCAAACCGGCAAGAGCTTTCATCTGTGACGTGTACAAGAATCTCAGTAAATCCAAGAGCAGGCAGATATATCATCATTTCACCACTGCCATCGACAGGTCGAACGTCCAGTTTGTCTTCGATGCTGTGGCAGATGTTGTCCTAAAAAGTTCCCTCAACACGATAGGGATGTTATAAAAGAAACTTGGGAATAAAAACGGCAATGTTCTTGCTCACAACGACACTATGTATTGTAGAAAATGTTCAAAACAAACTGCCAACTTGTCGTCTTCGTATCGAACGATGGCGTCCATTTCTTCCTTTAAGGTGTTAGGAGGAAATCGGCCAAGTTTTTGTGCATGATACGCAAACGTAACGCGATGCTAATCAGTGGAATGGACCAGCGGCATCGCCAGGCTCTTAGGGAAGGATAGAGGGGTGCAAAAGTTCCCATGCCCAGGAGGGCATTTCCCCCTCCATCTCTCCCCCAGCTAAGCCATTGGAACGGACGCGTTTTTCTCCACACCCCGTTTTCCCTGACGGAGGTAAGGGGGGGTAAAGGCTAGTGACTACCTCCAGCTAAAGATGATTTTCGTTTTGCTCCGCATGCAACATTCGATTTGACCTGAAGAGGCTTTCTAAGGAAATATGAAACAGCACAAATTTTGCCCAAGGAACTAGTGACAACCAGCAGTATTAAGACCAGGAATCAAGACAAAACGGAGCTTATATGGCAGCCAAGGAGATCCACTAGAGCCATAATAATAACAATGTTGGTGCTGCGTGTTTTGTATTTAAGATGGACCGTAAAAATACACATTAAGAACGTCTTAAACAACCATCAAAAGTATTCAAGGGCCAGGGAAGAGAGCCCACGATAAGACTGAAATCAAAAGCAGAAAGTTGCAAAGGAATTGTAGTTATGATGTACATGTATATAGCTGTTTTCTAACTTATTTCCAATTCTGTATATGTATAGCATTACAAAATTACAAACAGGGTATTTTTGGCGAGGTTTACTAGACGTATTGTCTTGGTGTTTCTTTAAGCACAGATATTATAAATTGAAAACATAAACTTAAAAAGAAGAAAATGAAAGAGAAACATTTACATATATCTAGAAACAATAAATGAATACAATCCTTGTGTTAAAGTGTTTCGGATAGATGCTCCAGTTGTTGAAAAGGGTTTTATTTTGATGAGAGGAAATCGAACGGACAATTGAAAAAGTAGACATATTTTGGGTTTTTGTAGATTTTTGGCTATCCCGGGCACATCCTTGAGCTAGAGGTAACGAATCGTGTTTCAGTAACCAAAAAGCTATTTTCAGACTTTTTATCCAAAATGAAAAACGGATTTTATGCCTTGCATTATTTTGTTCAAAAATTAGTATTCGGTTAAGCATGTCTTTTTTCTACTCTTACAAAGAAACAAAGAAAGAGTCCGGAAAGTAAACTCTTATTTTGAAGAAAGAAATTTGGAATAGAAAATTTTTTTAGAACGAAACAAAATAAGAACAAAAGATTAAAATTGCATTTTTATAATAATTCAATCAAAATGTGTCTTTTCTATAAACAATATTGTATCATTTGTCGATTCCAATAGAGCATATTCTGGTCATGTCCTGTTGTTAAGGCCATGCTTTGGAAAACGTTTGAACGATTTTTGGAAAGTGTTATTTCCAGACAAAACTGAATAAATGAGTTGGAACGGCAGACAGTGCGACAAAAGTCTGGACATGCGCTTTTGAGGACCGTCTTCTAGTTTAGTCGCTTTTGATTAATTTCGGGGTGAACTTTAGTCCAAAATAAAAAAGAGGGGTTAGACTTGTATTTAAAAAAATACGGTCAAAATTTGTCTTTTATTTCAATACAAAAAATGCTTGTGGATTTAACTTGAACTTTAACTTCAGGTATTACTAAGGCCATATTTAGAAAAAATCAGTGAACTTTGGGGAAAATATAAGCTTTAGGCAATTTTCTAGGCAAAAATAGAATTTTTAAAAAAATTCTGTTCATTCAGGAAATGACGCTTTTTAGAATCAGGAACAATTTATTAAAATTTCTCTCAAAAATAATAAAAAAAACAGAACAAGGGTTACGCCTTACGTTTATATTAAATTCGATCAAACTTCGACTTTCCTCTAAACAATTCAGGAATTTTTTTGGTGCTTATTTTAGCATTGTTGAAGCCTTAATTTGAAGAAAAACCAAGGTTTTTTGGTAACATTAAAGCGATAAGACAAAAATAAAAATATGATTTTGAACGGCAAGACAGTATAAGATAATTCAGGAAATGTACTCCGGGGATCATCGGGGTACTTTATCAAGGAGCTAATTTAGTTTGAGGTTTTTTCTACCAAAACTTAAAAAATGACAAAGAGTTAGCCTTACATTTTATAATTAAAATTCGGTCAAAATGTCTTTCCTCAAAACAATACAGAAATGATAGTCGTGTTCAATCGTGTACACACTAGTATTGTTAAGGCGATTAATTTGGGAGAATGTGAGATTTAGCCAAAATGAAATCCTTTCCAGAAACACGCCAGTGCGTTTAAGTTAAGAAATATGCATTGGGGTAAGGGGTAAGCCTTGCATTTTATTATTTGATAAAATTATATATTTAAATAAATAAAATATTATTTATTTAAACTTCTTTGATTACAACAAACTCCATTAAAAGAGAACACCAAAGTTGTAAAATAGGGAATAGACAATTTTTTATTTATCCTTCTTTCCAAATGTTTTTAATAGAAACTGCGAGAAATACATACTTTAGAAAGTAAAGGAATTTGACTATTAAGGAACGCTACACGCACTTTGCCTTTAAGGAGAAAGTTTGGTCTGAAAATGGTTCGGCAAAACTTTTACAAACACCTGGCATTTTATTATAAATCAGTCAATCGGTTTGATTCACAATACACTCCAATGAAAGAGAGCACAGAACTTTGAAAATACGTAACAAAAACTTTGATCTTCAATCCCAAATTTGTGGGTGTTTTTTCCACAAAAATACAATACAGGCTTTAAAGAGTACAAACATTTTAGTTAGGATAGAAAACTTTAATCATGCAGCTTAATAGTATAAAATTAATACACCCATCTGTATATTAAACACTCTTTTTTGTCCCCATAAAAGATGAGCAAATCAAAAAAAAATTCCAATGAAAAAAATATATTCAACCCTTCATCAAAGAATATATAAACAAGTACATATATATTATCTTAATCTTAATGTTTGTTACACTGTGCCGATGCAGCAATTATAAATATCTTAAGGTTGATCTGAGTTTTATTACTTGTGAGCTATCAGATCGAACTGTTTGCAAAATCAAATAAACTCTAGTGCTGTTTAATGGCTAATGTCCTCCAAGATGGCGTCACACCCTCCATGATGACAACTGGCCTCTAATATGGTTGCAGTGAATCAGGCCTATCTCTTTAATATAGACTGTGTTTAGATACAAACTACAAAAAATATGGAAAAAATCCCCCCCCAATCATATACAATATTTTTCGTTCAAGTGGCAGGCTGCTGCTAAAGATAACTTCAATAGTGAAGTCCCATCAATTCAGTATGATTGATTTCATCAAATGAAAACCATAAAAACTGCTGTGGTATGGCATATTTGGACTGTCCTATGGATAGGATAATGGGATACTATTTCAGGTGTCTCAGTGCATAGAATGGTGACGGTGTATAACTTCAGGTCAGAAAGCTCACTGTACTCAGTAAACATTAAGAAAATCAGACAATACACGAGTACAGGTTGTTTCTCACGACCCTCGACCTTTGCAAGCATATGAACTCATTACTACAATCCACTAAGGAACATTTCAGAAATTTACAATGCAGCATCATAACAGATTACAAACGAGAAGTCAAACAGAAAAATATATAAACCTGAAATTATTGCAATCACATGATTTCATAGATTTTGAAAGTTTTTCGAGACATTTTTCCAAATAAAAAAAAAGAAAAATCAGATTATACCGAGTACTGATTTTTGTAACTTACTTTTTTATCAGATACTATTTTAAGATCCCCTGATTTGGGGAAGATGGTATTTGCACAGAGGTTGATTTACGGGGGAACGATCTCTGCTACTAGATCGTGGCCACAACCTCTTCCGCTGCTCGCTGGCCAGCCTGAACGGCACCGTTCAGTGTTCCACACCACGACGTCCCCGTGTGTGACCCTGCCCAGTGCACCCTGGGATAGGGGAGAAGTAAATAGATTTAGATGTAAAAATGCCAACTCTGGAGTGGAGGGATTCCTTGAGTTCTTACCTGCGACACTGCATGCATGTCACATTTGAAATTCCTCTGGCACTGTGTTTAGGGTATGGTTTAGATTCTCATTAAAAGTACGGTCTGTCATTCGGAGTTATCCCAAAAGTAAATGAATTATTCTTAAAATTATTGTTGAAAAGGATACTTGGTTTTAGGATGGTCATTATACTAAACTTCTGTGAAATTACTTTTTTCTGGCTATCTTTTTGAAGAAAACAATCAAAGGCGGCCATTTGACACGATGCATCTTAAGACATATTTAAAAAAAATAGCTAGTAGAAGGGCAAGCAAGCGTTGACATAATTCATGGTTTCGTGCATGACGTTTCATAGCTGCAGGTGACTGAGCGTGAGAATGTGTCCCAGATAGTGAATTTGGGCTCAATTCAAAACATGACTTGCCAACTTATCCAAGATTGAAATCCCAGAATATCGTTTATCTTGGACTATGCAGTATTCATTATGCTCAGACCTCACCAGGTTTGTTCTAAGAAAGCCTTCTTCAGATTTTCAGTCATTGTGTTGCCTCTAAGGAACATATTCCACAAATGACGAACTTAACCTTTTAACGCAAACTTACCTTCCGTGTGGCTTGGTTATAGAGGCAAGTAGTTCCGAGGACTTTGTGGCTGGTGCTTTGTCTTCATCGGTAACCACATCGCCGGCCCACTCCTGTGATAATGTACATGTATGTACAGGGAAAGTGACTCTGTGGCGGTCCTCAGAGGAACAGGGAACTGAGGGGGTCTGGGTTTTCAAACAATCTCATAGCTGCAGGGGTCAAGTTACTTTTTGAATTGATCACGCCAAGATTCCTGCTGAAAACTTGATATGCATGGAAAAGCATTCGTCGTAAGTGCACCTAAGTAGTTTCAATTAAATCTGACATGAAGCTTTGTTGTGGCAATCATTTATAGTTCACACCCGTAAATATGTTGGCCCATGTTCTTTGAGCACGTCTTTGGGAAAGGTTCCCATTTCTGGCTGACCTGTCTCAGAAAATGTTGTGAGAACGGGATGTCTAATTTTTGTAAAACGTGCATCAAAATGGTAGTAAGACATAACTGGAGAAATTCCTAAAGGCTTGGCACCAAAATACTCCAAAACACACAAAAGAACTGCATACGTATCAGAAAAAATGTCAGGGGGCAGATACCCCACTTTTTGTTAGGGTTAAATTGAATGTTGACAAGTTTCACTATTGACTGTTTAATGTTCTCAGCATCTAATGGCTATTAAGTTCTGACAAGTTCTGAGACACATCCCACAATCCCACGAGTGATTTTTTTTTCTTACCCTGTCTGTGTAATCCAAGCAATCCAGCACCTGAGGTCCAAAGATGTTGCTAAGGAGATGAAGAATTGTGTCTTTCTTCTCCTCTCTCTGACAAAAAAGACACAAAATAGGCACATCAAGTCTAGCTTATGGTTAGGGCTTCATTTGTTAGCCATCTATATTGACAATGACTTTTGTCGTTGTTAATCATTTCTGGTAATAAAACAAAGGATTCCTCAAGAGCTTCCAACTCTAAAGAGACATGTTGAGAGGAAACGTTGAGAGGAAGTTACAGTTTCAGAGGTGGGAGGAAAACCCCAGAGGAATCTTCTGGGTAAAGCCCATGCAATCAGGTAGGGACTGAAAACCCAATCCACACGTGGACTGAGCCAGGAATCAAACCCTGGGATTCCTAGGAAATCTTGAAAAGTGAGGAGGAAAATCCCAGAGGAATATTCTGGGTAAAGCCCATGCAATCAGGTAGGAACTGGGAACTAAATGTAAACGTGGACTGAGCTAGGAAATGAACTGAGGCTGTAAGAGATAAAAGGAGAAAAAAGAACTACCATAACAACTCGACTAGTTGCTTTACAATTGTTATCTTAGATGGTTAGTCAATTAGACCTGGACATTTAATAACAATTTGTGGCTGAATACAATGCTTTCTCTGTTCTGTGCTACTAGGCTTTTGGAATCTGTGTTTCGTTCCCTATTAATCCTGCTGCTCATTTAGTTGCTACTGTCTGGCAGTGAGTGGCTTAGTTTAGTTGGAAGATCTGTGAACTGGTTCTTACTGATTTGCCCTTCAGTCTCGCTGCGCTACTGAAGGCCTTGAGGGCCGGCTGACCTCCGGGCAAGGTCATATCAAAGCTGATGACCAGCGTATTGTCTGTGTCCGCCGTGCTGGTCGGGTTACTGGCAGCCATGTTGAGGTATTCTCCAGTGTGCCCAGCTTCACGCCAGAATGGCTAACAGAATACAAAAAACCCCATAACATCAAAACTTCAAATTGCCTGCAAATAAATTCTTTAAAATCATTTTTTTTGGGTAGTCTCTGAACATTTGGTAATATTCTTCGCACTTCTTGCTAAGAAGAAGAAGGACTTACTGTTTTGTATGTGATCACGCTGACCATCAAAAAATTACTACTGGGGAAGGTGTGGCTCCTGTCCAATGGCAAAGGGGGGTCATAGGTCACCTTTCCTGTTTGGCAAAATAAATTTTATAAAGGCATATAAACTGAATACGGCCGTTTCACAATAGTGCGCCACCAAGAGTTTGCAACGCGTTGGCCAATCACAAAGTGCGAAATTTGTCGACCCAATGCACGTTTAGAAATGGTCGATAAATTTTGCGCGTTATGATTAGCCAGCGTGTTGCAAACGCTTGGTGGCACACTATTGTAAATCGCCCGTATTTCCACAAATTTGAGTGACTGAATGTGGCAGTGATGAATAGAATGTGTTAACCATGGAAACCATGAATATCAGTTAATGCTTACAAAATACTTCAATTGTTTGATGGAGTCTACATTTTATCTTTAGTGTGGAATCAATCACTCACGCAAATACAATTACCACAAATTTATCTAGGCTTGCTAACTCAAAAACACATGTGGTGAAGTCATGGGTAGGTAAGTATGGGGCATTCAATAACATGGTGTATAGAAGAAACAATGAAACAATCTCTGATCTTTCTGGTTGTCGCACATGATGTTTCTCAGCTCTGAAAACCGAAAATAAAATCATACTTCAGGAGAATCGGCCGCGTTTTACTCTCACGTGAATTGAGGCATCTGGCAAATAGTCACGGTCTACTACTTGAAAAATCTGACGCAAGCTGGTAGGAAGGAAAGAGCATTGATTGGCCCCAAGGAAGAGGCTGCCCTCGTCCGTCCATGCACAAAGCCAATGGCCTCTCTATGACTACACGGGTTGATATGGTTTACCTGTCAGACAACATGGTATGGCCATGATCACTCGTTGTGAGTGGTACTCCTTCCCAGACTGAGTGGTGACTTTGATGCCCCCACCCTGCTCGGCGATGCCGGAAACCCCGTCTCCAAACAAGATGTTCTGCTTGCCGACTTTCTCCACCAGTTTGTGGCACAGCGACATTGCGCCGCCCTGCAGGGAAGGGATTCATCATCTACATGTATGTACTAAAACTGAATTTGCGCAGCACTTTTGGACTCGAGCTTTGCTCTGTTGCTGCATGCACTATGTAGAATTTTGTTGAAACTAAAAAATACAACCAAAATGCATTATACCAGTCATAGACAGTGGAGTCAAAAATGACAAAGGAACACTTTTGTCACAGTTCGTTTGATTAACTTGCGACTTGGCCTAAGACTGAATGGCTGGTGATGGACTCGTGTGAGGATCATGGACCACTTCTTATAGACCATAGTATGATGCAAGTACATAGAGTCATCCATGTGTGGGTAAGTCTCACCTTAATGATGAGGTCGGAGCGACCTTTATCCCCACTGTTTATGTGAAGGTCCCATCCTCCACACGTGTGGATGATGTACAAATATTGCATCATCGTCAACTCAGAGGGGCTGGAGCTGCAGAAAGATCTGGTCATTGTTTCCAGAGTTATCTTGCCAACTGCAAAAGAGAAAAACTGACACTTGTCAACGGTAGATTTCGATCTAAGTTGATATTTGGGCAGCTTGAATGCACTTTTAAAGGCTCAATAAAACCCAACTCTACACAGTTTGTTTGGACTTGCAAGTATCCTTTGGTTGCTCAATTAATTGAAAAAAAAAAACCACTGTGTGAATGCTACACAGCGCCCTCGTCTGTCATGCATACTGACGTTACTTTACCGTGAGTCCAGAGGTACTTCTTGAGGAAGTCGTCCACCGTCATGGCATCCCACTCCTCGGCATGTTTACATTCCTTGACCCGCTCAGTGTTGACCTGAGACTGCATACTATCAACCTGAGAGTAAAATGAGGAGAGATGGAGTTGGAGACATATGCAAAACGATATCATTTCTGTCAATTTGTAATGTGACTTTGCAGTTCTCAGTCGAAAGTGTGTGCTTTGCATGAACTGACTACTAGCCAACAGTATCCACATCACGCTTGTCTCGGGCACGGCATTATGTCTAGCTGAAAATATGATATTTGACAACAGATAAACACTACAAGCACAGTCCTCTACAAAGATGGATGACACATACAGGGTGCCTACCCTAGGCAGTTGTTTGTTCAAGATTACTGCAGCATTTGTGACTGCATCATCGCTTTTTTGAAACCCCAAGACAAAGTCGCAGAGTGATTTTTTTTTTACAATGCCTGGCTGTTTCCCAGAGCTGTTTGTGGGCTCCGCACATGATAAAACTCCATGGGCTAGCATGAGTCTCCGAGTACAAACTTAGTGGGAATCACTCTGGCATGGGGACTGAGGTCACCTGGTGCTGCATACAGAATTCACACGAACTTCTTGAAATGTCCTCTGTGTTGCAACATGAAATCCCTGCACGCTTTCGCATCATCGGGCTAAAAGGTCAGGGAAGATAATAACAAAACTTGACTTATCACTGCTACAGACAACAGAATGAATGTGAATCCAACCTTCTTAAAGTATCTCACGACGTCCAGCAGGGTCGTGTACGGCAGTGGCGGGATTGCACCGGAGAACTTCTTCAGTTTGCCGTCGGGCAACCTCCAGAATTTATTCCCCTTGTTGTATTGAGGGTGTGTCTCCATCCCTAGGTCAGCTAGTAACTTCAGTACTTCCTTCTGGGCACTGACGACAACAAACAGGCCCTCTTGTTAGAGCTGGAAAAACTCTCACAGATGCCAGGTTTTTTTTAAGCTACCCGAAAGACAAGCACTTAAGGGAAATTTCCACGCAACATTTTATCCATCAATGCATCTGTCAGAGCATGACTTCACCATTTCATTCAATTTCACTTAGCAGTTTGACTACTGGTATAAAAAAGTTTAAATATGGAGGACAGAAGATCATAAACTTGGCAAAATGTAGATTTCAGTAGTTTATTTTAAATTCAATCTTCTCATGTACATGTGTAAGGTTGCAGAGCTGGCCCATAAACCTAATGCTGACACATTTATAGATGGGCTGCAAGACATTTGAGTGGGTAGAGGCCAAAGGTATAGGTGACTGAAAACCTCTGTTGCCAACAACTGCTACACTCAACATTTTCTGTTGGACCTAGCGTCATTTACGGTTGGTCTTCTACAATGAGTTCCTTGCTAGACAACAACTCTGAA
Organism: Acanthaster planci; assembly: GCF_001949145.1. The sequence goes on along the minus strand of NW_019091377.1, from coordinate 593,270 downwards.
AACTTACGTCCCAATGCGACTGCCGCAAATGTCCCAATCATTGGCTCCTGTGGAGCTTTTCAGTGTCTTACTGGAGATGTCACCTCCGATGTGATCTGCCCAAGTAAAGACAAAAACCTGACTGATTCACCCTCAAAATGCAGCCGAGCAGAATTTGCTTGTTTACGGTGAGGTGAGTTCTGAATTGAACTGCGACTCCTGGACAGAAGAATCACCCAAGTGTTGTAGATGAGCGCTTCACAAGAGCTTGGGTACTCACACTCACGAGTACTTCTCAAATACACAGGTCTAAATGTTAGAAGCCTATTCATGTGAATGAACCAAGGACACTTCTGTGTCATTATCTACCTCACAATGATGGCAAAAGCAATTCTGAGTATGACCAATGCCAATTCAGTTGACGTCCACTGTGCTTACCTGATGCCTCGATGACCATCAGCCTGGCTGTGGGCTTCTTCTGCAAGATGGCGTAGGCTGAGGTCAGGCCGGACAGTCCTGCCCCTACGACGATGACATCATGCCCCTCCCCACTGGGTGGAACTCCGTTGGTTGCCATGACACTGGGCAAGCTCTTGTACATGTATCTGATCGTGGCAACAAGAACATAATAACCACTCCAGCTGTCCCTTAAATTTGGTTATCTCAGGTTGAGGAGAATGGAGACTGATTGCAGAAAAGAATGGAACATTTGTCATTGATGCACGGTTTGCTTTTCAAGCAGTGGATCTGATTACATTTTGATCAGGTCCCATATAACGAGCTTGATTATGAAGTTTCTGTCTTGTGAATGCAGCACAATTTGGAAAAAAATTCGCAATATTTCTGGGTTCAGGAAGCAAATGGTCCACTCTATCACAAATACTTATTCCTCCATGATTCAATAGAAAAGGCACCCCGAGTTGTTCAAAGTTTACCAAAGTCGGCGCTGTTTTAAGAAATACGTGTAGTTTTCAAAGTTGAGTGTCAGGCATTTCTTCCTCCGCAATGCAAACTCACGAGCACTGCCGATTTGCTGAGGTCTAGAAGCTAGTGAGGAAATACGTAGATGTACCAGCTGTTTTTAGTCTGGATATGGACCAGAGACCTTGAATGGTTGAACTGCTTACTTGTAGAGCTTAGGGAACATCTAATAACTTGGAACAATTGTAAAGTTCCATATGAAGAACTTGTTCTGGGCTGGGACCTTTTCCACAACCCTGCCTTGGTATGGTCCGAGTGGAATGCTAATGTGTCAATGGGAATGGTTCCATTGGAATGCCAACGTTGCTGACTTTTGAGACGCTCCCTTATCCAGCCCTAAGGGCCCATCTGTTTTTTTTTCTCCATTATTGTCATAACTTTAAAACCATAAGTTAGGAGAGAGAAGGGTAATGTGAGGGGAACAAGTATGCACACATCTCAACAATACTGAAAATGCTAATTGCCAGCACAGAAGTCACCTCTCTCGTTTTTCTTTTCTGTTTGTGATGCCCAGGAGAGAGTCCAGAAAAAGAATAATCTTTCTGCTTTCTTTAATTTAGAGGAACCGTTCCATGAAATTTTCTTAGAATCACTGCATGTCTGCACTCTTCTCCAATGTATGGGACTGTAGGGAATCTTATTTTGTGTAAAGGTGAACTGAAACATGCACTTTTAAAACGATCAAAATTAACCGAGCATTTCCGGACAAGTGAGGGTGCAATTGCCTTGATGTATATCCAGGTAGACACTGGATGTTGCATGTTTTCATGCTCAAACTGTGAACTCCAAATTTGTTATTTGAAAACATTTCTGAAAAAAGGTTGCTCACTGGCTTATTGCCACATACTTCCACAACAATAAACTGCCAAAGGAAATGAAATCTATGATAGCAGTGTTTAAAACATCTAGAGATTCTTTGTGCATAAATCAGTGCAACACTGAGATTGGGTGCCTTGGATGATATCATAGTTTTGCTCATGAATATGCAAAACAATAGCATAAACACCACAAAAGTGCCAAAACATGGGTAAAAATAATAAAACAATAATTCAAAACTGGGTTAATTGAAGCCAAAAGGTGCAATTTCACGGATTTAAGTAAAACTTAGTAAAATTCAATTTCATCCTCCCTTTACTACTAATCAGCAATATACAGGCATGGAAGTAGGAAAAAATGTGATGAAATCTCTAGCCATTGTTACAAATGGAATTCCATAGTTCTTCAAACTGCTTCAGACAGCCAGCTGTGAATGTAATGAGTCAGTCATGTGATCGTCAAAAACAACTTCTGGGAAAGCTGTTACCATTCAATAATAAGCACAAACTTCTATCAAAATAAAGATGGCATATTACATTACCACTCCTGTCTGGTAGTTGCTAGTGGGACTGGTAGCTTCGAACTTTCCTCAAGGTCGCACAGGCTAGATTTTCATACCAGGCTACATGTATCAGGGTGGCAAACCAGACTGTTACATTCACCGAATGGCTAATCATTGACTCTGAGTCCACCAGGCCAGCTTGTCGGCCTATCAGTGTAATCAGGACCTTTGAACAATGGAATAGAGGTAACAGATTCCACTAGACTAGGGGTGTACAGGTACGTGCACTTTTTACAGGTTTTCCCAGAGAGGTACCTGATACTGCAATGGTGGTTTTCAAAAATAAACCCAGACGTCGAACTTCTGTATTACGTGATTTACTGGCATGCTACCAGCACTACACTTCTGCTCTAGGGGCGGGGCTTGGGTGCAGGGAAGGGGTGAGCTAGTGTCTCACCTAGTCATCTGTCCCCTGAGGACCGGCAAAAAAATTTGGACAGGCAATTCTTGCTTGTTCAAAATATACAAGCCCCATTTTTTTTTCAAATAGATATTTCACAATGGTGAACAAGCTTGCATTCTCCCACAGGCAATGTAAAATAAAAAACAAACCCCAATATATTGCTGGATCTGCTGACTACAGTGGTAGTTAAATACACAAATGTAAGAACAGTCAGAGAGTTTGACGGAGAGAAGAAAAATTGGCCTACCTCCTGACCTAACTCCTAACTGGAAGATTCTCAGAGCTTGCTGAGGTGAACTGCCTTGTGATAAGCTGACAGACCTGTTTTTTTATGAGGGGGGTAGGGTATATGACCCACACAGTTAATGCTATAATGTTTGTAGCAGATGGGTGGATAACTCCCAGGGCTATCCTCCATAATCGTATCAGCGATAAAGCTTCAAAACATCAAACAGAGATCAGCTGAAACATCATGATTTAATTAGAATTGTCAAACAGTGTTTGCAAAATAGCTTACCTCTATCCAATAAAATGTAGATATAAACTTGAACCAACCCTGCTTCACGACGGTCATATGCTAGGCCTATATTAAGCGTCAACAACTTGCAAGCTGCAGGATGTCACTCATATGTATTTACATTCTGTGATGTCATTGCACTATGCGCCAAAGATTGTATTTTTTCAGTCTGAATACCAGACCCGATTATTCCGACTGCAAGCTGTACGAAGGCCGTTTTCCAATACTCAACTTCGTTTCCGACGGAGGCTTCGTGTGGGCCTGAAGTGTCTAACTAAAATTGAAATACTGTAATCTTTGTCTCTTTTGTATCTTACTTGATGTTTTGTGGCACTATCAGACTTACTACTGCGCTTATAACCTCAAAGTCAGGAAGTAGAAAAAAAAACCAGTTGAAACCACAAACGGAGCCCAAGTCGAGTATTGGAAAACGGCCCAAGCCACTATCGCCCATCCTCCATTAGCCTTGGTTACAAGACGTTACTAATATTTAATACTATCTGTGCTCGCGCAGTAAATTTTGCCAGTCAACAGAGGGCGCTGTGGGCGCAGAGGGCGGTGCATGACGTCACTACGCAAAACTCACATGTGGACCGAATACACACGTACGCAGACTAGACGTACGTAGACAGAAAAACTGCTAGCAACATGTAAATGCGGCACACGTGCACGGGTATACTGAGCGCGCGGAGGTCGCTTAAATCCGTATGTTTTCGCGACTTTGTTTATCATTAAGAAATTAGTCTTTGAGGAATCGCTGGAACATCCACATGCTCGTCACTTCGTGATATCATCGATGGGAGTAAGCACAATTGATTTTACTATGATTATTCCACGTTTTAGAGGAATAAAATTCATGGGCATAGTTCTTCTGTTGAGAGTGAGGAGACCACGGAGAAAGGAAAAGACCATGTTAAGACTAATCCTACCATTGCTATGTACATGGCCGGCCCAGTAAGCCTTTTGCGAGTCAACTTTGACCCAAATCTGGTACGCTGAGTTCTTTTGAATTCACGTGAACGTAACAACTTGAATTTTCCGTACTAAAACCACTGTTAATTGCTATACCTCATGATTTGGGGCAAACTTTTGCTTAGTTACATAAGAGACGCCTTGCAACAATACACTGTTCTCAACGGATAAGAAAGGCACAAAGAACCAGTCCATTCCAGAGATGGTGTTCGCTATTCGAAAGCTTGCCCTGAATCATAAAGTATAGCAATAGTGTCTTTAGTCTGAGGAATTCTGATCGTTATGTTTATGTGCAATCAGATAACTCGGTGTACCAGATTTTCTTCAAATTTAACTCGCAAATGGCTTATTCTGTGAAAATGACATGAATAATTTGAGTAGGCCTATTGTAGCCAAGTGGGCAAGGTGGAAGGTTTGGAACCACTGGTGTACTTGTGAGTTCGTATCCGCGCTTGTACCATTTTATTTTTTTTCGCCTAAATTTCATGTTTTATACCATAACTGTTTTTTTTATGTTGGTTTCTAATTGTATAGGCCTAAGCCGGAATCTTTTTTCTTTTCTCATCGGAACGCTCCTTGGTATCCAAATACAAAAGGATTAGCACGGACGCTAGCCCAGGTTGGACGTTGTCTTCATTTCATTACATAGCATGGTCAGGGAGTCCACCTGGGCTACACGGAAGCATGCAAATACATTCTGTTCATGGAATTTTGAAAGTTGTAGTTAGTACTGAAGTGTGACATGTCTGTCATAGCAGACTACCAGAAGTCATTCAGTTTTTCGTGTCAGTGCTAGGTCCGATGTCCACAATTGGGGCGGTCATCAGACACCGCAGTTCTGGGGGTAGATACATGTGAGTGACACAAATTCCGCTTTTTTCAATCAAGTTTTCCTTCAAAATGAGAGCAACCATTAAGCTTGAGGTACCCAGGCTAAAGGAGGTTTTTACACCAAACATCACAGAGGTTGCCTCATCATTCTTCCGTTTTCTTCCCAAAGATTGCACCGTACCGTACATTTCATGTGCATCACACAGTGAACATGCAGCGACAGCCACAATGACAGCCAAGGGCCAGCATAGCCGAGCTAGTTCTGCATGTCATTCTGACTATTTTTGGAGGTGGCAGTGTTTAACCTGTCTCAGCCAGCAAAGCACTTGGCCTGATGGTATCACTCCAGTCACACAGCTCAGAGGCCACTCATGTGATAATAACAAGATTCTACCCCTTCCCCCTTGATATTTGGGTAAACTGACCTTGCTAAATTGGCCATTGGCCCGCGCATGTGCACTGAGCGTGTGATGCACACAGATCGTTCAGTACGATATGATTGTTGGGAAGAAAATGGGAGATACGTGAGTAAACCCTCCAATTTTTCAAAATAAGATTGTCTTAAAGAAACCGGCATTAATTAAATGTACATAGTTTTCAAGAGCTAAACATTTGGGTACCTAAAGTTGCTCTCACGTGAAAATTTGATTGAAAAATTTGACTTTGTGTCACTGGTCATGATAAGTCTGAAGGCTGGATTAAAAAAACAGATAGCATTGCGACCCCTTATAAACAAGTGTAGGGGCCCACCATACAGTAGATTATGCCCCCCCTAATTTTTCTTGAGGAGCAACTGTTTATTGCAGCCCCAGCTCCATGTGACTGTTCCATGTAAACCTCATGTGATGACAGGGAACGGTTGAAGGACTTCATGGTGAAAATGATGCAACTTCCTGTGGGCCACTGTAGGGTTGTGTGCCAGCCTTTGTTCTGGGGTCATTCTGACTCCATGCTTTGACCAGTGAGCACATGAACATTGACTCCTACACCACTCAGTGTCCACTTTGCTGTGTCATTTTTACAGAGTTCATCATTTTTAATGGGCATCTCGGAGTAGCAACTCTCTTGCTACCTGGGGTGCAACATAAACATGACCGCAAGCCACACAGATTAGTGACTTTAGAACACCCCGTAGGCATACCCAACAGTTCTTAGGGTAAACCTCCCAATACATGGCGAATATCTTTTCTCCATCAATCATGTTCTTATTCTCAGCTTGGGCCTGTCACCTAGCCCAGATTGGATGGCTCTTTAGGTGTCGTTAATTAGGGTTATGTACATGTATGAGACCTGTGTGGGACCATGAGAGGGCACTGTTTCCTAGTAACGGAGACTCCTTTGGTGGGAATTGCACCACAGGAGACTATGAAGTACACGCATCATGGTTGCGTGGCTACTAGTAAATGAATTCTCCCCACCAACATGCATGACATGGCTCTTTTCGAGCAATGAGGGGGTGCTTTTGCTCAAGGTGCATAGACCTACATGTACATTTCAGAAAGAATTCCATGATGTTTGTGATGTACACTTATATGGGCTTTTCTTCCCGCCTCTAAAACTGAATATGTCTTCATTGTCTTCTTCACTCATTATCATCCTGTAATTGGCACTAAATGCGCTGTTGGATGATCAGATAAATAAATAAACAAAATAAATGTAGATGTAATATGGATGTGGCTTGACACCCTTTGCATAAATGGACCATGGAGGAAGAAACCTTATGACACCGGTCTGAAATGTTGAAGTGTTTTCTAAGTGAATACCAGCAACATTTAAACTGCTAAATTTTGACCTTTTAGGGCACTTTTTTATTGGTTTGAGATGGCTGGTAGTACCTATACTAATAATGTTAGGTCACTGAAGGAATTATTAGTGGCATCAGTAATGGATTTCTTTCCATGCATGTAGGCCTACATCTCGACTAACAAGGATATCAAGTAATTGTGCCATTGGATCTTGACTGTTAGTATTCCCTCACTTGGAAAAAATTGCCAAAAACCCCACATAAATATTCGAGAAGTTCTGTAAACTTCAATTTACATACACTTAAGAAAAGTATGTTAGAAAATTATTTTTCATTTTTGGGCAGGTTTAGAAGTGTCTATTTTGCACTGGAGAAAAAAAAATGGAAAATTGAACCCAAATAAAAATTTCATCAGAAAGTTGTAGTGGGTGAGTAAAATCAGGAGTTTTGAATTAGATTAGTGGGATTTTGATTAAATTTCACTTACTTTGAAATTTGAGGTAAAAATGTTGCTTGGCAGGGCACTGGAGGCAAAAAATCAAACTGCACCAAAGTTAGGGGGCGCGCAGTTAGGAGGCTTCAACAATAGATGAAGGATGTTGTTGTCACAACAGTAAAAGATGAAGGGATGCATGGTTTTTGTTTTTTGTTTTTATTGTAGGAGAAAGACATTAAGAGAAGATGATGGAGCAAGGAGTGGCCAATGAGTGGGCAGCATCAGTGGAGAGCACAGAACCTGAGTAAGTTCCTTCCCAGCACCAGGTTATTCATTGACAAGATGGATTGAGAAAGTGAACTTTATTCCCGCAAGTTTACTCATTTTCCCCTGTACCGTATGTGTCTTAATGACAACCTTCCCAGATTCTTTGAAAATCCACCAGGAGATTTGCGGAAGGTTGAGGAAAGTAGAGCCCACCCCAGCCTCTTGATATGTCCGTAGAATTTTGGAGAATGTATCATTCTTGGGAGGATTCCGAAAGGTTTCCAGGAACCACCGTCTTTCTATGCTGTCCTTACGTCTTGCTGCTTAAGTAATCATTACTTTGTCTACACTTTGTCAGCTCGGACAATTTTGGCCTCCCAGAAAATAATGAAGATCACTCTGATGTTAGCTTTGATGTAGGCCCCAGAATGAGAAACAAAATGAACAATTCTATACAAAACCTTTGTACTGTGACTTCCTTTGTTCGACAAATTCAACAATTCAATGCAGCTTTCCACAAAGGAAAGATACTGCTTACACTTTTTGTTCAGTTATTCAATTTTTTTATGATGAAGTCACTGCTCAGCTTTCGCTGCTGAAGTTAACACCTAGAGTCAGTGATGACACCAGTATTTTATCTTCTTCTTGTTCTTCTCAAGAAGCGGGCTCAAGAGAGACTCAAGTTCCAGTGAGGACCCAAGTGACAGCCACGGACAGTGATGAGGAGCAAGAACAGTGGATGGAGAAAACAGCAGGTAGATAAGCTGTCACTTGTCAGTCATATTTGCCACCTGTGAAGAAATCAATTTTTCAGGTAGATTTGGCCCTGGCACTTCCGAACGTCTTAACCCTAAAAGAGTTTGGTTACATTGGACCACCTCACAGCCCAGGGTAATCCCCCGATCATTGGGCTGTCCAATGCTGGATGTTTTTACAAACTTTGTATGCATGACTTTCCTTCTCAATACAAATATTGAAGTTTTATCTCAGTGTGTCATATGGTTTGACAGTCACTTGGAAGTTGGGAATGGCACCAGAAAAGGATACATTCTTGGTTGACCTCTCTCAGAAAAAAGGTGCTGTGCTGTGTGTTGGATTTTCACAAAAATGGTGTTATTATGACCAAAATGAGTTATTAAAAAACTCCAGAAGGCTTCTGGAAAATATGCACCTTGATAATATTGGAAAATATGTTAAAGGAGGTAGATTCCCTCTCCCCTCACCCCAGCTCTTTAGGATAAAATTCAGAGGTTCTTCAAGAAATTTCCACTCACATAGCCAGAATTTTCACAATTTGTTAAGTTGAGAAAGCAGTCACTGGGTACCCCCTGCAGTTTGTACATGTGTCAACTGGCTGAAGATGGACCTTTTCCGAATCAGCCGGCTTAGGCTGACAGAATTACACAAGTCTGTGGCAAATGACTGAAGCCACTCACTTGTGGCTTTAATCATCTAGCTTCAGCCACACCTTTTGGACATCAGCCTTTTCCGAATGAGCCGGCTTAGGCTGACAGAATTACACAAGTCTGTGACAAATGACTGAAGCCACTCACTTGTGGCTTTAATCATCTAGCTTCAGCCACACCTTTTGGACATCGCCTTAGAACCCACAACTCTGCTTGGGACATGCTCAAACAAAACTACCTTTATTACAATGCATTCAGACATAACTGCTTCCTTTTTGTTACTGTATTTTTACCAGGTGTTAAAGGTGATAGCAGCGTGGTTGGTCCCCTGCCTGTGGGCTCATCTAGCATCACTGGTCTGATAGAGTTAGGCGATAGCAGCGTGGTTGGTCCCCTGCCTGTGGGCTCATCTAGCATCACTGGTCTGATAGAGTTAGGCGATAGCAGCTTGGTTGGTCCCCTGCCTGTGGGCTCATCTTCTGGCATCACTGCCCTGATAGAGTAAGGTGATAGCAGTGTGGTTGGTCCCCTGCCTGTGGGCTCATCTTCTGGCATCACTGCCCCAGTAGAGTAAGCCATCTCTTGTTTTACGACAATAGTAGTCATGATTTTGGTTGTCGCAACAATTTGTTGAAAGGTACAGTCCACCATTCGTCTTTTGTGGATTATTTTCCTTTGAAGCAACAAAAGTACTCAAAATCTAAAGAAGGGAACACAAGAACGAACCTGATGAAGATGAAGATTCAGCTTAAAAGTGAATGCTCCATACTCTGAGAAAACCGTTCTAGGACTTAGATTTTAGATCAAAAGTTGCTGAGTCATGTTTTAAATTGTGCCTGAATTCAGCATCTAGGAAACATTCTCATATTCAGTTGAATGCAGCTACACCTTGTCACCCCCTGAACTGATGAATTATAGAAACTGCTAGTGCCTGTGCATCATGTCAACGCTTTAACGCATTTCTAATAGTGACTTTCTAAAAATTTGAGAAGGCGCCAGCTTGTTTCTTCATGATGACCGTTTGCCAGAAAGAACAATACAATGTGACTGACTCATTAAGTTGCCTTTGAGGATCGTTCACGTAACGTTTACGAGCCCACCTCCCAGCATACGTTCTAGTCCTGCTATCAGGAAACAGCTGCTGGTGAGACATCCATGGTCCACCACGTACGGTTGAAAGCTGGATCTACCTTGGGCCGCCGCTTGGGTAATAAGTGCATTGTCCCTGTGACTTGCTGGATCAGTTCCCCAGTCCTCAGCGGTATGATAACCTCCGGGACAGTCGGGTACAAGCCCCACTCTACAGGGTATATCAAAAAAGTATACAGTCGGAAAATTAACTGCAAAATAAAAACGTGAACATTTTTCGAAAATCTCTTCTCTTACATGGGTTGATTAGAGTATCATGCTGTTATTAAACTTGTGATCATGAACAGATTTTCATGCCTGAGTGACCAGGAGCTATTTTCCTAAATCGCTCAAAAATTGGCTTGCACAGACACTTGCTTTGTTCAGAATTGGATCAAAAGTCCAGAAAAGCAAGTATGGTATGTGCTTCAATAAATATCATTTACTTCACCCATTTAGTCCTCCATGGGACCACCATTTTGTTTCCCACTGATTCATGCCCTTCTCAGCATGTCGGGGACAGCACGCCTGATCATTGCTCTGTTTTGCCTGAGAGCATTGATCTCGGCAGTGATCCTTCCTTCAAGGTCATTCAAGTCCGCTGGTGGAGAAACAAAAACCTTGGACTTCAAACGCCCCCCACAGGAAAAAGTCCAGTGGCATTAGGTCAGGTGATCTCTGTGGCCATTCCACAGGCCGATGCAATGCAATCATACGGTTACCAAAACAGTTCTGTCAGGTGCTCTGTAACCGTTCTCCTCCTGTGTGGTGGAGAACTATCCACCAAGCCCTTTGAAACAATCCATTTCTTTGGTGACGATAACGAGGCATTTGATCAATGACTGGAATGATGTTGGCATTGATCATTTGTACGAACAAGTCACCGTTCATGTTGTATCGAAAGAAGAATGGACCAATAATGCTCCCGTTCCCAATCAAACCTACCCAAACTGTCAGCTTATGTCTGTCCTCACTGCGTTGATAGTCAGAATCAAGTGGTCGTTGGCCATGGGGACGATAGTCTCTGATGTTGTGGGTACTCACAGAAGCATTTAAGGCAAATCCTGACTCATCTTCAATAATCAAATCTTCATGGAAGTGTGCATGTTGGCCAAGGAGCCACTGGCAAAACTGTAATCGTTGCTGATGATCACGTGGAAGAAGCTGGTGTTTAACCATTTGGTAGGGGTGGAAGGGTAAATCCAAGCGACTAATTCTGTTGAATGTAGCAGAGGGTAACCCAAGTCCATTACGACGACAGCTCAACCTCTGGGCTCTGTCCTCTCCTGCCTGCTGATTCGCTAGAGCATTTTGAACAGCTTGGATAGGGCAGCACATCTTCCAGATCGTCGGCGCCTAGATCCTTCTTTGTTTAGGTTGTGACTTGTTCCTGTTACGTTTTACTTTTGTACATTTTTGTAAACTGTTGCTCG
>NW_019091377.1:551863-573734 GCF_001949145.1 Acanthaster planci | reverse complement strand
AAAAAACTTAGTAAAAAAAAAAAAAAAAAAAAAAAAAACCTCCTTTTCCGGGGACCCCGGCTGGAATTGAACCGGGGTCCCCTGGCCTGGCAGTCAGCAAGCTAACCACCAGGCCATTGGCCTCTTGATAGATATAATTTCGGAACTTATATTTAAAGGTTAGGATTGCGCAATTTAAAAAAGGTCAGAGGGCACAGCACATTTGCATGTATTTAAATAACAAACAGAAATTTCAATATGTTAAAAGACAGAGAATACACAAAATATTCAGACCGTGCATGTTTTTCAGTATATTTTAGGTCAAATATATATTTGCAAACCTTGCTATATTTACACTTCCAAATGTTCAGTTTTATATCATGTACATGTACGTGTCATTAAAAATTCAACTGTGTTGGTTGAGACTTGAACACATAACTTAGAGACAGATTCTGCTAGGATTGAAATGTCAGGTCCTCTGAATTTTTCAATTTAGAGAATATTTCACAATTTTCGGTACTTTGCTAAAAATATTAAAACTTGTCAGCTTTTCTGGATGAGTGGGGGCGCTACTGCTGCGATGTAAATCAGGGAATTGAGGCAGTATTCAGTTCTTTTCTTCCTCTTTCCATTACCATGGTAACGATTAAGCACGGACCATTTACCCAGGGATGTGCAACTTAAGCTCAGAGCTGGTTCAGTGCATGTTAGAGCTGGCACAATATCAAAGCAGAAACTAAGTTTGATTATGTAACACTTTCTCTAATAATAAAACATATATTTCTGTCTACCACTTTGTTTTCTTGTAATATTTTAAGTCAGGGTACACCCTTTCTAAAAATATGCTGCTCAAGATATTTCATCCTATACATTCCGAGAAAAGTGTACTACAAAATTGGGGAATTTTGCCTTAAAAACTTTGTTTCTCCTTGCAATCGATAAAGATTTTTTTTCTCGGCATAACCACGGCTGCACTGTACATGCTGCAACGCGTGTCGTGGTTGCGAGTTTTATCGAGAAAGTCGAGAGCGCCTGCGGGTGTAATAACAATCCGTAACACGCATGGAACCAAGGTCGCACATGTGTTTGCACTGGGGCCGCTTGCGTTTGCACATCCCTGGCTAAATGGTCCGTGGATTAAGGCAGTGTTCAGTTCTTTTTTTCCTCTTTCCATTACCATCGTGCCATTAAGGCGGTGTTCAGTTCTTGTTTTCCCTTTAATCTTTCCATTACCATTGTGTGATGTAGAAGGTTTCATGGAATGGTAAAAGCGCCCTCTATGGTTGGTCAGCATTTTATAGCGGAACCTCTGATGCAGCAAACACAACGGAAAGTCCTCCTGCCAGGATTGCTTGGAGTAACCAATCAATGTCATCAAGTTCTGTCAATTTTAGTCCAGTGTTGACCCTGAAGTTGCTGGGTTATTTTGTACCATCTCACAGCCGAGATCTTGGCTGTCCCAAGCCCGATTTTTTTCAACACTCGGCGTGCATGTAAAACACTCCTGGAGTTTCAAATCAATCTGACAGACAACTTATAGTAATAGGCCTACATGATCATGGATTTAGGCCTACTGAAAGGTAGACCCGTAAGCAGGGCCCGACGTATACTCCTCCGTCATATACTGGGCCCTTTCCCGATTCATAGGAATTTCTTTCGAAAAACTTTATCCGGGATTTCCGAGGGCATAACTAAACATTGATTGACTGTTTTTATGAGCTGAAATTGCACCGGTATCTTCACTTCTTATGGGGTAAACTATCCCCTAGGTTGCTAATTGCAGAAAACTCGCCTTTTCTTTATTTGGAGGAAAAAATGTTGCCTTTTTGTTGATGTTTTCCCACTCTGGACAAATTTTGCCCCACTTGCACAAAACTGACAGCTGTTTCGTCACTTTTGTGTCAAGTCACAGAGTGCGAGCCACGCTACTAATGATTTGCCGCAAGCAGTGTGTGACTGGACAGGGAACCAGCCAAGGGCGTTGTGTATTAGCTGCACATGTCAGTATAGGACTATAATGTGTAAATATAGTGTGGAGCAATGTTAGAATTCTGGAAATACTTATATGCCAAAGTTTGTCAGTCTGGCAACAAAGACTAGAATTTTGCCTTCTCATCTGTGGTAATTAATGATACATCCAAGTGCCTGCCCTTCCCTAATTACAACTTACAAGGCCAGGCATCTCATGCACATGTCAGTAAATTTACATGAACAGTACATGCAATGTTAGAATTCTGGAAATACATCTACTTTAATACATTAAAAAGCTTAGAATGAATGCTAAATTCTAATTCTAAATGCTTAGAATTATGCTAAAGTGTGTTGAAACTAGCTTGGAAGATTTTTATTCATGCTGCAGCCATGTGCCTGGCTTCCAGAGTTGACGAGACCGAGTTGACTTGGGACCAAGTTGACCTGAGATGGAGTTGACTCAGAGTGAGTTCATTCCATTCCAAGTTGGCGACTTCACACTGATTAGTATACAGTGTGTTTACATTGCCATGTTTGGCCAGTCCACATCCGAATCTGAGTCTAAGTTGCTCAGACTATTGATCTACATCATCCTGATGCAGTCGCGGTCAAGCATCATTTCAAAAATTCAAATATGCACAGCATGCCAAGTGAAGTTGAGCTAGCATTCTGAAAATTTTATTTTTGATCTGGTTGGGCTTTTATCATGGAATGGCCTAGTGTTACAGCTGCACCTGAGCACATCATCAAACCTAATGACTTGCATGGGAGGGATCAAAAATTTGCAAGATGTGATCATGGGCCATGCACATGTACTGCAGGCAGTGAGTGTAGGCATGCCTAGTGTTGATGCCTAGTGTTAATCCACTAATATCTCAGACCCTTAAACGCATCCTGCCGACTACGCCAGCGTAGCGGGAAGAATATTGTTACATACAGTTCGATGCTGCTCAACTGGACTGTAGACATCAACGGGACAACAGACGAACTATTAAGATTAACACTGAAAGGTTTTAATCAATCATCATCATTCACTGTCAGCCATCTCAACATAATTAACATAACATCTGTCAATCCCAGCATGCATTGATAACGGAAGTTGTAAAGTATGGAGTGCCTAATTAACAAAATAATATACATGTACTCTGCCGCTATACCCCCCGGCCGAGACTATATCTGGGGGTAAAGGAAATAAAGGCGTCCCCAAAGTACAACTTAACCCAGAAACTTTTTTTTTAAGTTGTGTCCTATAGTGTCATCTAAAAGAACAAAACAAAACACTTGTACAGAAAGTAAGGATTAGTCTCTACAGTTTTCACTCGTGTCCGGAAAAAGATAATATTTTTTCTTTCCTTCTCGATCCTTACTGAGAGAGAAGCATAATATATGAGTAGTCAAAGCAAAAAAGGTAACGAATGAGACACTTCTAACGTAACATGGTAAGATAAATACTGGCTTCGACATGCAAAATATAAAAGGTTGCTGTATGTAACAAATGAAGTCAAGTATCAACGCCACTTCTGTTGTTTGTCTGTACTGCAAAATAAATCAAAAAAGAAACCATAATTAATACACATATAGATAGAGTATATTGATAATGAAAAGTAAATGACTGTGGCCGTCCCAGTTGTCTGGCCATTTGCACATACATGTTTACATGTACACACACAAAAGAGACCACATAAAAATGGGCAAATTAGAGAAAACGTCATAAGAAAAACAATGATCGGTGACAAGTACAGAGTAACATGCTTCCTTAGATAAAATTGGTATTACAGCATACAGGATATACAAACAATGCAAGATTCTCTTCAGTGCACAGCCTTTTACAACACTCCTGCACAGCTTGCGACTGCTTAAATCTAACAGTTCAGTAAAGTTCTACTGTGGGACAGGTTTGATTTGATCAATATGCACTACAATCTCTTTGTGGGGTTGGTTAATGTCGGCCAGTTTAAGATTGACCGACGTGAGAAGTTCCTTGACCAAAAAAGATCCTCTCCAGCGGGGTGCCAGTTTCGCACCAAAGTTCTTGCTAGCTTTCGACTGTGGGTGAGTACGAACCATCACCCTATCACCCACGGTCAACAGAAGGCTGTTACGTGATTTGTCGTAGTTCCGCTTCCGTTTATCATGCGCACGTGCACGATGTTTGTCAACGTGATCGGACAACTGCTGTACATGTGATTGTGGATTAGGCAGACAATCAGTTGCAGTGCCGACCCTCCAGGTAAGGACGCCATCTTTCGAGGGCCCAAACCACGGCCAAACATTCTTTCTCAGTCGCGCTGTAGTTCCTTTCCGCACCAGAGAGGGCTCGGCTAGTGTAGGCAATTGTGCGTGGTCCATTCTCCTGTCGTTGGAGGAGGACGGCCCCAAGTCCAACGTCACTCACATCAGTGTGAATGGAGTACTGCAGGTCAGGAAAGGCAAGAATTGGCTGAGTTGTGAGTGCAAGTCATAAGCAGTCAAAAGTTTGTTGGCATGCCGTTGACCACACCCAGGCAACTTCCTTCTGGCGTAGCTGGTGTAAGAGTTCAGCAACGTCGGACAGGCGGGGAATAAACTTCTGGTACCACCTGAGCATTCCCAAGAATCGTTCAAGTTACTTCCGAGTCTGGGGAACCGGAAAGTCCTGAATTGCAGCAATCTTGTCTGGCCCTCCTTACTCACAACATGTCCAAGATACATGTAGGACATCTCAGAGCAAGCAAAGTTGCATTTCTCAAAGTTCACCGTAAGCCAAGCTTGTTGCAACTTGGTCAGCACTTCAGTAAGTCAGCAAGATGTTGGTCAACAGTCCGCGAGTAGCAAACGATATCATCAAGATACACGTAGCATGTGCGACCAATCAGGTCTCCCAGCACCTCCGACATAAGGCGCTGGAAACTAGCGGGCCCGTTGACTACACCGAAAGGGAGCACTGTGAAATGGAAGAGCCCCTCTTCACAAGTGAAGGCTGTTTTTTCAGCGTCCTCGGGTGCAACAGCCAACTGCCAGTACCCACTATGGAGATCGAGTGAAATGAATATCATGATCCCATGAAGTGAATCTAATGGGGCGTCGATAGTGGGCATCGAAAAAGCATCGATCTTTGTGACTGAATTTAACTTCCGATAGTCCACACATAGACTGAACTGGCCGTTCTTCTTGGGAACCATCAACACTAGTGATGTCCATGGCGACTCGGACCGCACAATTTTTTCCCATTTGGAGCAGTGTGTCCAATTCTTTGCGCAGAGCTTGGCAGCGTTCTGGTGAGAGGCGAACCAGGGGAGAGCATAGAGGTGAGGCATCACCCACGTCAATGTGATGTTGCGCCATGTCCGTCTGCACTGGTTCATCGGACATGACGTCTGGAAAAGCATTCAACAACGTGTCTATGCGATGGACGTCATCACCTGTGAAAACTAGTCGGTCAAGTTTTATGGAAGACCGTGGAGGCATGTCATCATCATTTGTTGTGACAGGCTCTGCGTGATGAGGGGGAGGGACGGGTGTACCCAACATAGGATACTGGACAGTTTGTCTTCGCAGACAATCCATGACGGGGACCGTCCAATAACAATTATTGGCAAAATCCAGTGCCAAATTGACGTTGTGCACAAGGTCCATACCAAGCAAGACAGGGGTCGGTAGGCGGCGGACTCTGTGTAAGTGAAGCATAGTTTTCGCTCCGCCCACACCAACCTTCGTCTCCACCATTCCAAGTGTGGTTAGTTCAGACCCATCCACCATAACTAATGCCTCTTCAGGCGTAGGGCCAAGTGGCAAGCCCAGTTCATTACAGAGTTCATCTGTGATCAACAAGAGACTGGAACCCGTGTCTATGAGGGACACAACCCTATGGCTATCGTTGATGGTTGCCTCAACTAACGGTCCACCCTGACAAGTTTTGTCTGACTGCAAGAAGTTTACCTTGTTAGACTTTGGGGGCTTGTCACTGTCTTTAAGCACTGGAGTTTGTAGGTGACTGTGGGTTGACGTCTGGCTTTGGCAGTGGCATCGGGCAGTCTTGTACCCTATGACCAATTTGTTTGCATCTGTAGCACACACTGGTATATTGCCGAGGTCGGTTGGGCCGGGGAGGGAGTGCCGATTTGTTCAGTGCCGGCTTGTTTCCAGACATAGGCGGTTTGTTTGGTGAAGGCACAGTTTTTTCAGGAACCGAAGGTACTGGGTTGTGTCTGAAGCTGTTGTGGGTGGATGGGTTGTTGGCTCGTTGATGGAGCAAATACTCATCTGCAGCTCGTGCGAGTTCGGACACAGTTTTAAATGTGCGTTCTTGCGATTTGAGGCGTAGGGCATCATTTCGCACTGTGGACAGAAGCTGGTCCATCATGATTATGTGGAAACAATGCTTGACTTCTGGAACTTCAGCTGTGGCTTTCTCGGTTTGAAGCCACTTGAAGAAATTGTGCTCAAGCCTGTTCGCATAGTCCTCGAATGTTTCATCACCCTTCATGAAGTCTGACTTGAATTGCATTCGGTAGGCTTCTGGGGTGCGAAAATATTTCCGCTCTATCGCAGCTGTGATCTTGTCAAAATCCTGTTTGTCCTCCTCACTCAACCCGTAGAAAACTTTCTGCCCTCTACCAGTTAAGTAGGGTTCCAGTTGCCTTGGCCATTTCATTTTAGGCTTTTTTGCGGCAGTTGCTAGGCGCTTGAAGGTGGCCAAGTAACACGTGATATCATCATCGCTGCTCAGTTTATGAAAATCCGGGAGCTTGGGGCCCAGCTGCACCACAGGGGGTTTCTTAGTCGACTCAGTAACAGCATCGACCAAGGATTTGCACAGTTTTTCTGTCTGTGATTGGCGTGTGTGTTCCATTTCCTGGATGAATTTCATGAGTTCAGGAACTCCAAATCCACTTGGTTGTTTTTGTGGTGTCTCCTCAATCATGTGAGGGAGGTCGCACAGGCTTGCGACTCTTTCTTGCATCGTCCTCACCTCGTTTGTGTCAATGTGATTGAGTTCACAGAGATTGGCAATGTGATCGGCCGTAAATCGATGTAGATAGACCGCTCTATCAGCCATTGTTCATGGTATCCTGATTTATGCAACACAGTTCTATAATTTAGGTGCACATGACTATGATGTTGGCACCATACAACACGATAATCCCACGTGAGCACTGGACGGTACCCAGAAGGGCACCGATAAGAGAGGGAATAGTGTACCCAAAAAACTCTGTAAAATACAGTTCGGCATATATGAAGTTAGTTAAGGGTCACACAACATCCTCTCACTCTGTAAAGTCGATAGTGGATTGTTAGAAAACACAGAATGCGATTCATATCTGATCATGTCGAAACGGTAACGGCGATGGCAAAAAATCACATGGACATGAAACTGAAAAGAGTTTGTCATAATCCACTAATATCTCAGTCCCTTAAACGCATCCTGCCAACTACGCCAGTGTAACGGGAAGAATATTGTTACATACAATTCGATGCTGCTCAACTGGGCTGTAGACATCAACGGGACAACAGATGAACTATTAAGATTAACGCTGAAAGGTTTTAATCAATCATCATCATTCACTGTCAGCCATCTTAACATAATCAACATAACATCCTTCAATCCCAGCATGCATTGACAACGGAAGTTGTAAAGTATGGAGTGCCTAATTGACAAATACATGTACATGTATTCTGCCGCTACAGATTGATCCTAGTCCTACATGTCCTGCTGACATGTAGGATTAGTCTCAACATGGTCTTGTCCGTTCTCCATGGCCTCAACATGGACTGCAGATATTAAAAAAGGGCCTATGAATTTTATTCCTGTATAAAAGTGTGGAATAATAAAAGCAAAATGCATTGTACTTATGCCTACTCTAGCCCAGGTGGACTCCCTACCATACTATCGTAATAAAATGAAGACAACATCCAACCCGGGCTATGCCTACATTATGTACTCGATTGTAGGTCAACTCGCTCCCTGGCCGACTCGCCCCTTACCAATTCGCCCCCTGCTAAGTTTGCCAAGCACGTATGGCCAGGCCATTCACCATTTAAAAAAATACAATCAGTCAGAGATGGAATCGGTGATTGCTGCCCTTAAAAATAGGTTGGGGTTTGCAGCGGGCACTCAAAGTTGAGAATTATGATAGTTAAAATGTTTAAAGCTTGGTGGATATTCCCTTTCTGTGGAATTTGGGGGGTAACAATATTTTTTTGATATTGGTAAAACTAGTTCAGTATTATTGTGTGTATGGGCCATGGTGCAGCGTTTCCTGTGTACTGTCTATGGGATTTTGTGCGCCACAACACCAACACTCTACCAAATTAATTAACTTTGCGGACTATTTCGGATAAAAAAATGGTACATATTAGGCATAATGTCCGGCGACGCAAACCTACAGAAGTGTTAAGGAGACATGATTTATGAAAATGGGTGTAACGGTCGTTACACACTTTCAGGTTCCGATAACTTCACAGGATGCAATTGTTAGTTCATAATTAACGCTAAATACTGATTTATTCGGCGAGTACAGTAATCAAGGATCACATTGTTGATTGGCCATATTAAATTATGTCCAAGCATGCACCGTCGGTGCCATGACGTCATGGAAAAACAGTCATGTCATCTGGTGCCCGTTACTAGTAAACTTACACAACACTCTCAAAGACATTCCATTCCAAAAAAGGAAAAAAAATTACGCAAATAAAAAAATTAATAATGGGGCGTTAAAATTGACATTAGTGTACGATGTACCACTATGACTTTATACATCACACAAAAAGCGTATATCCAAGAACCTAAATCAATTTTTGCAGTATATGTGAGATAAAATCACTCCAAAAAAATTACAAAAATAAATTTAAACATTTTGGGTCGACTCTGCCAGCACTTGTCTGAACCCGGTACATAACAACAGAACTGGATATCGGGTCACTACAAGAAGATTAGCCTACTTGTTATCTGGTCCCCTTACTGGTAAATAAAAAAAAAACACTCTCAAAGATATTCAATTCCATTGGGCCGGCCATATTTGCTAGACGTTCCTTGGGGGCGAGTCGGTCAGGGGGCGAGTCGGCCAGGGGGCGAGTTGGTAAGCTAGAAGTGAGTCGGTCAGGGGGCGAGTATAAGAGGGGCAAGTCGGTCAGGGGGCGAGTTGACCTGACACCATGTACTCCATATCACGTAGGTCAGGCGTTCCATCCAGCGATTCCTTAGAGACTAATTAGTGATTTCTTAGCTTACGTGTTGTCTTGATGACACACAAAGTCGGGAAAATAAACGGATTAAAGCGACCGCCATGCGCTCAGTATACTACCGTCACTCCACGTGCCACCGGAACCGCACCCACGTGTTGTTTGCAGCGTGTCTGTCCGTTGTCGATCCGCCATTGTCCGTGTTCTGTAAATGGGTTTTCGATGCAGCGTGAGTTCTGCGTAGTGCTAGTGACGTCGTGCACATGTATTGTTACTGCGAATACAGGCCTTGTCCTTCACATAGCGCCCTCTGTTGACTGGCAAAACTTACACGAACACAGCTACAGACAGTAACGTCTTGCAACCAAGACCAATCCTCCACGGGCTGCGTACGTGCGCATTCCTTCACTTGCCTAGCCCTGGTCGTGTAGAATATAGAAACTGACGCTGATTGGCTATTCAGGAAGAACGTACATGAACGTAAAGTCAGTCGCGTGCGTATTTCAAAAGTTGCGCAAGGCATGGTGGGAACCAAAGATTGTATAGCGCCGCGCAGCGGCGCTATACAATCTTTGGTGGGAACAGCCTTGGAGTGGTTCAGCAGTTATTCGTCAGCAGTTTGTATCTATTAATAATATTCAGTCTCAATCCAGTACAAACTGTTATGGAGTTCCACAGAGATCCATTCTGGGACCACTTTTAATTTTCAATTTATGTCAATGATTTTGACAAATCTTCTGATCTGTTTTCTTTTATTCTATTTGCTGATGACAGCAGCTTTTTTGTAGTCATCGGGCTATTTATATACTATATGGATATGTTAATTTTGAGCTTCAGAAAATCTCCAACTGGGTTAAAGCTAACAGACCATCCGTCAATATTCACAAGACAAGTTTTACATTTTTCATCAATAAACAATGTTGTAAGTTGGCTCATGTCTTCATTGACAATACACAAATTCTAAAAGCTCAATATGTGAAATTTCTAGGTTTATATGTAGACGAGAGACCCTCACGGGAAAAAACACATTAATAATAATTATCTGTGCAATTATTTCGAGAAACATTGGTGTTATACGTAAACTGAAAACATTCTTCCCTTAAGGCATATTGCATATACTTTATAGTACCCTAATACAAATATTACCTAACTTAATATATGGAGTATTGGCTTGGGGCAACTGTGGAATTCGTCAAACAAACAGAATACTTAAATTACAGAAAAAGGTCATTAGAATAATCAACTGTACCACCTACTTTGTCCTCTTTTTTTTATAATTGCAAAGCACTTAAAAAGGATGATATTTATTCTTTTCATCTTGGGACGTTCATGCATCAATCATATAATAATTTGTTTCCTTTTAGGTGTGGATGGAGTGTATGATCACTTCACTGGACAGTACCAAATTTCATCAATCTTTTGCTCATAGGGCCTACCACTGCTACTCAAAATACAGTTGAGCATCAGCGTCCCAAGCTATGGAATTCCCTTAAAGTTTCTGTAAAAGTACATGTATACTGAATTTTCGTTTACTCAAAAGGAAATTTAAGGCTAAATTACGCTCTACTTATGTATACTCTTAATTAGTCTAATTCTTTACATGTCTCACAGGGTTACTGCAGTATACTGGACCTACAGTTTTGGTTTAGTCCTGCGATGTTTATGTGTATTAGGTGTGCTATGTGTTAATATGTGATGTTAATTAATGTACTGGAGGATCCTGCTCGACAAGCTTTCGCTTCTTGCGACCCCCCATCTTTATTTATATATTTATCTTTTCTTATATAACCAGGACATATTGTAATTGACAGTTATGAGGTAAAATAAAGAATGAATGAATGACCATGGCGCGGCAAGATCGTTGCAACTTGAACGAGGCTGGGTGTCTTTAGCCGGTTCGTAAGTATGACGTCACTTCAGTTTAAACCACGCCTACTGCACGTGCACTGCACATAGCAATGATTGCCGTTAACGTGGAACCATGGAACCGGAAGTTAACGCACAACTTCAGCGATCGTCCAATGGGCGAGCCTGAAAATCGTGGCGCGTCCGCCTTCGTGACGAAGTCACTTACGAACCGGGTAAAGTTGCACTACGCCGAATACGCACCCTTAGAAAACAGTGCAAAATCGAAATGAAATGGCACTGCCTGTTGACTCTCGTGAAGAGTTTGGTCTTAAGATTATTCAAGACTATGGCCAGCAGATCACTTTTCGTTTCAATTTTATGGGGGTTAGCCACGAAATACTTTTGTTTCACCTTTTCTGGAAGATACCCCTAATTTAGCGCTAAATCTGTGCGCTCAGCTGTGAAAGTAGCCACCCGCCTCTATCCAAAACAGGCTCGAAATTTGGGGCTTTTTGTGGAAGAAATACCCCGAACTGGAAACTATCAGTCCCAAATTCGGAATTTATAGAAATATTTCTATGATTCCTCCTGAATGTAATGACGTCATCATTCTGGAAGTTATACCGAATGATAAATCTCCCTTGTTCTTTGACGTCATCATTTGATGTAAATCTTCTTCTTCGGAGATGTTCCACAAATATTGAGATGGTTTACATTTTCATATGACAGGCATCACAATTCTGTCTGCCATCAAACCAGATAATCTATACCTAACCCCCATCTTCTTATGCCTGTAACTAAAACAGACACGTCTCATCTAGCTGTTTGATTGATTTCACATAGCAAATCATTTCATTTACCGTATTATCTGCGCAAGGGTTTCATTCATAACCAACTTAATGAACTAATATTAATATCTTTAGGATGCATATTGTAAGTTCTTCGAGGTCTCATCGGGTAAAAGATTTTCCCTCATGCCCAGTGTCAGCATTTCCGTAAGCGCATGACAACGTGCGCCGTGTGCGTACCTGCCATTTTGTTACCAGAATAGATTTAGTTCATTCTCCAAACAAAACTGTAAGGATTTTCTGTACACATGTTCCCAGCCACAAAGATAAATATGACATTCGACTTGCATACAGTTGTAATCGATCCACCTGTCGCATGTACATAAGGTGTGGTCTTCAACGCGTGCCATATTGTACTTCTCACCTACCGGTATCACATAAATAACGAGTAGGCAGGCAATGTGTCCATTGAATGTAGCGATAACAAGTTATTCGTTATGATGTGACATAATTTTATATTCGAGGATTTGGCCTTAAGGGTGACCTTTGCATCGAGGACCAAAGGCTTTTCTCAAAGTAAAAACATTAACACAACAAGCACAAATCTGGACGGCTGTTAAACGGTCGCCCACTGCTCATCGCCTTTTTTAGGAGGCCTAAGCTACGTCTGAATGCTAGAGGACCCGTAGAGAGTAGGCCTACCATCATAGGCCTATATCAAACTAACGGTTGATGGTCAATATATTCTGCCCTCGTTTTTCTTCAGTTTGTATATTATGAACTTGAATGCTAGCTGTTAGAAGTCTAGTTTCTTGAAAATTTTATTTCATTTTCAGTTCATTGTAATTCCATTGATCCTACAATTAACCCCACCCATGTTTGAACTCTTATAAGCTTTCGGAGAACTTGTCTCTACAGGGTAACTGGAACACCCATTTCAAGGTTGTGACATCAGAATGTGGAAAAAGAAAGGCAGTTGGTAAGCTAGAAAAACTTCATACAGCCCACTTCCAAAGGCCAACAGAAAGACGCAAAACAGTAAAGTTAAGCACACATAAAAGCAGAACACTTCGTAGTACCGGTACGTATCTTTATCAAAAAGAATCCATCTGATAAAACCCAGTAAATTAATACTTGCGTAATAACTGCGTCAGTTCAAAATTTGTCCTGAACACCATTAATTTAAAGGCGGTGACACTAGCGCCAGTACACGCTTCCTGGACCCCGTTGAACCGTAGACCGTATTCGCGGCGTATTTCAGTCGTATTCCTGAACGTACAGTATAAACTTGAAACCCGTATTTGGATGGTACCAGGTGATTTTGGGGGTCGGAATGAAATCGTAGAATATAGTATGTTTTTTTTAATTTAACGTTTTCAAATAAATACACTACGTTAAGGAATCTGACTGAAATACGATGCCCCGCTAATACGGTCTATTTCAGCGCGTATTAGCAATAGGCCTAAACAGGTCGGGGACCAAACCACAATTTAGCGACTACGCCAGACTATGCATACGCCGCTCGTGTGTGCAATGTTAATGTAATTATTGAACTATCTTTAGATCACGGTTCGTAGATGACATCGATCTCTTTATCGGCCCAAAACATCAAAACGAATTCCTCTGATTGATTAAATTTACAGGAAAAATGCTATCCAACAAGATCTAAATGAAACTTTCCTTTCATTTGGTATCTATAAAAGAGGATCGAGGAGATTTTTCGGTCGAGTCTTGCATTGGATGTGTCGAAGTCGGTAGGCAGGCGAGTCCAACTCTGCCGATGAAAACGTTTTTGCGAAAAAATGAAGCTTTGCCGAAGTTTACTTTATGCATGAAAATGTTGCCATTAAAAATCTCCATCGATTCACCGCGTGTGACAAATTTTATGTTTACCGTGGCGATTTTCCAAAATAGCGATTGGATACAATTTTGCCATAGACTTCAACTGTAACGGCAGCCATGTTGGCCACCCAAAATCGCAAGGGAAAATTACATCATTATCACGTGACCTGATAAAAATGATGTCATTGCCGCTTGAACTAGCGACATGAGCAGAAACTGGGGACGTCACCAGAGTGTGATTTGGTCCCCGACCTGCTAAATGCATGTAAAATTCAACAGAGCACTACATACAAAGAACCCATTCATTGCAAAGCTGCCCTAGATTCTGTACCTAGCACACTATCAAATGTTTGCAAAATAGTATAATTCTATCAGGTAAAAATGTAGTTAATGGGTACGAGTTCGCTCACCAGCACCAGTCTCAGACCTCCTGTCGAAGTATTACAGGTTACTACTATTGGCCTCGGGAGGGCGTCCTATTACGAAATCGTCGCCGTTGAGGGCTCTGCCGCTGATTTTTAACCCCTTGACTTTAAGTTGATAGTTCAGTATTAAAGCAGGTAGTCCCACAGGAACATCTGACTTTTCGCATCTGAGTCAGATACTGACGTATTCCTACCAAATTTGAACACTGAAGGCCTATTACATTCGAGGATTAATTTTAGGGACGGCGGCAAGAACAAGCTAAAATGTACTGAGAAATCGTGCCCACAATGAGTTGGGAGAACAAACAGGTGACGCCTTGTGGCGCACTTCAAAAACTTTGCACAGGAAAAACAACATGCAAAAAACCCAAAATTCATATATTTCGGTGCATTTATAAAAATGGACTTCCAGAAAAGGCCCTTTTTAAATCAAAGATATGTGATTATATCATTAGGGATTTTCTTTTTTTTTGAAAAGACGGTCGTTTCAAGCCATGGAAAAATTGTCTTCGGTTTCATCAGCGTAAAATAACAGCCATTGATTGGGAGCGAATTCGGACAGTTTCTGTCTCTAATAATTCATACATTTCTTCACGTAGCACTTAATCCTACTCCAAAATGGCTTCAGCCATTACAGAAAGACAACTACATCAAGACTCATCCACGTGACGCGAGTAAACGGAAAGGAGAAGCTAACAGGACCAACACCATTAATCACCAAAGAACAAACAAAAACAAGCAAACAAAAATACATATACAAAAAAGACAAACAATCAAGTAGGAAATCATGCTCTCACCAAACGTTTTATTATAGAAGTAACACTGCACTTTTAACCTTTATGACACTTGACGGGATAGGCCCTTAATAGCTGCAACCATAATTATGGAGTAATCTGATCTCGTACACTTTAAAATAGCTGCGTAATAAAAATTGCCATTCTTCAGAGGAAGAGTTACAACAAACAGGAAATAATCAATTTTAGGAGAACTTTGGATTTTCGGGGACGTAGAATACGTCGACAAATTGAAGCTCTGAAATCAAAATTTGTCAGGATGCATTAATTTAAAATCAGTTCGTTAAATTTAGGGTCAAGTGAAGTTTCAGTTCTGATAGGTTCAATCTAACATAACAGGTGCTTGGATCATTCTACTTTAAACAAGCGGGCAATGTATCTACACTTTCCAACTGATAGACTATAGGACTATGTTTTTTATCGTCATTTAATCACTGCGAATCATGTTTCATTGTTTCAGTGGACAGTTTAAATCTCGCTTGGTTGTGCAATAAAGTAACGGTGGAGACAGTGCGTGCGTTTTTTTCTGGCAAACAAGGCGAATCTAAGGGTTTGTTGTTAGAGCGGGAACAATATTGACACATGTTAATCCCGCGTTTTAATCTTTCAAAAATAACTGTTTATAAAAACCCTCCACCCACAAAAGTTATCAAACAGTAGAACCCTTTCACCAAACAAACCACATGCATTAATCAATCATACGTGTATTCGTGTGCCCTTCAAACATTTTCACAAGTTAACGGTGCTTATTGTTTTGTACGTGTTTGTGATCACACAATGTATAGAGTGTGTGTGATATCGACTAAAACTTGCACTTCAAAACTTCTACAAGGTTGATGTAGCCACTTCTAAATTAACGTTATTACGAAACTACATACGCTATGAAGCCATTGATTCAATTTGGAAAGTACGCTGAGTATGATACATTTTGTTTGTCTGTTCAGTTGCCTTGTTATTGAAATCGGCCATGTTTGTCATGCGTACTCGAAAACCGGAACACCGAAATGACTTATTGGGAAGTATCCGAGCCGATTCTTAATAGTATCTTACTTGGTCGGCGTTGAAGAGAAAATTGCCAATATATTTGTTGGCTTCTTCGTCGTATGGCCCTCCCCAGTTGACGACCACGACGTACAGGTTCTCCTTGCTAGTCATGGGATCTGTCAGGACAGTATTGCTCGGGAGTTGGTCGCCATTGTGAGCAATGTTGTTCACACCAACCTGTGTGAGAAAGGCAAGGCATTGACAATTAATGACTGGATTCACGATTAATAGGCCAGTGTTCAGTCTCCATGATCTAGACAGTGCGTTGTGGCTATTTCGTCTTGACATTTTATTTTTTGCACTGATTCCCAAACCTTTTATTTGTGACAAATATCTTTAGGAAGCACATTCAATTCTTCGCGCACTCATTGAGTAGATTTATCCTCGTCCCAGTGTCAACACCTCCGTATGTGCGTGATAACAGCTTATGTCCATTAATTTCTTTCGGCAGTGTTACCTCCCTTCCAGGGTAATGAGGCAGGCTGATAACTTTCCTAGATTTTGCACAGGAAGTACAGAGTTTGCAAACAGTTGGAAGTCGCTCCATTCTTGATCTCGTCAAAATGCATTTATTTAATGCAACGCAGCACGCGAACAAAGCAATGTTAAACTTTAATATCTAACGGTCAATCGAGTTCTGTCTAAACTGGGTCCAAAATCTATAGGTCATTCAACATGAAGAAATTGTGCCGCTACCAGAACCCTGTAAACGGCGATAGGAAGGAGCCAGTGTCTGATAGGAAATTCCAGTTACCATCGTCGCTAGAGGGCGTTAGATGCGAGGGTGAAAAAAGAAGGAACCAGTGGCCGGTTCGATTCTGGACTTACGTCGCACGGAAGTGTTTTACACATGTACTGTGCGAAACTACTCTCCCCGTCCACTGATGTGATAGTCGAAGCCACGGCGAAAATGTGCGTCTCTGTGTTGCCGCACCAGGTGAAGCTGATCAGAGCCTCCTCCAGGTAGCCAAGGGAGACGGAAGGGAACGTCAACACCGACTCGGTCAGGATCACTGGTTTCCTGGAGAGCTCCTTGACTGATGCACCCAGGTTAGAAGGCGCATGGCGACGCGTTGGTAAATTAGCCTTGACGTAAGAAGCTGCTTCGGTACCCTAAAGATTTAAAGAGGCAAAAAATAATGGTATTTCTGCCACCTGTCACCTTTTGGCGGGGTGTGAGTTTACTTAGAGGCGGCTGTGGTCAAACAGAAATGCTTAGACATGAAAGATATATAAAAATGAGTCTGTGCCATAAGACGACAATTCTCGGCTTCTTCACAAGTTGAAAAACTTGAATTGAAAGTAAGGCAATCCAAATGATTTTTTTTTACAAATTTGCGACTGTGGGAACGAAGATGCATGCAAAGGGTGGTAAGAAAGATTTCTACCCTCGTGCTCTAAGGGGTAGTTCCAAATTTTGGATAAATTGACACGTCACCTTTTGGGCTGAAATAAAAAAAAATATCTTGCAAAGTGAAACAAACCTGCAGTACCACTGCAAGATAATCAGGTAACCGTCTCGTCAGAGTGCTCAATAAATCCAATGGATTCGGGAACCAGGATCTTCATTGACCACTTCTTGATAGAAGCCCATGTTAACTTTGAGTCAAGTTGTCATCGCATTAAGAGGCAGGAGAAAACATGGCCTTTCAAAGTGCGCGTTTAAGTTTACCTCATCGTAGAACTCCGCATTCAAGGTGAAGGCGATACCAGACACAGAGCCTGCAGTGGCTATGACGATAATATCATACTTGTTGGGCCAGGATTCGATCAGACAGTTAGGGGTTGCGTAGCCGTTCGAGTCCTTGTTGCTGCACAATACACCTTCCTGCCTCAGCAACAGATATTTTTGATTTGAAAAGATATACGTATAGATTCAAAGGCACCGTTGGATTTAACCTTTAAAAAAGACAAAAAGATTGCCAAATAAATCTTTCATAATAAGGGGGAAAACGTGCACAAATGTTCACACTGAGGCTGCCAATAGCGGGATTTGAACCTGCGACCCTGTGTTGTGACTTTAAACTTTATACGATATATGGCTGACGATTGGCGCCCCTTGACAAAGATATAGTGTATGACAAATTGAGAATTATATAACAAAATGTGTGAGTAGTTGAGTTGCTAGACTACCCGTACAGCTTTCGGGAGATCACATGTTCATATCCTGTTCTATTCTTAGGTCGAGTTCGGGCGGTCTGTTCTTGACACGGGTTTCTTGTTCTCGCGCTCGAACGGCGGGAACACGACTCAGGAACACTGATCTCGGAACAGGATCACACACCACCTCCTCGTCAGGGTTTCACAGGAACACACGGAAAACCCATGAGATTTTGATTTTTGAACAGCTGCAAAAAGTGGAGAGGTGGCTTCCAAAGCCATAGACCATGTAGACAATGGGAAGTTTTGCAAAATTAACATTAATTATTTTCCCAAATACAGAAATGAATGTTCCTGTTTATATAGAAAAGAATTCAACCCATCCAAACCTTAACTCTCAAGTAACGTACATGGACGCCGCCATGTTGCGTGTTGTTTGTTTCTTCTCGGTGTTCGAGCGGTCGACCCACGAACAACAAATTGAACTGTTCGTGAACATGCGGGAACAAGCCGCCCGAACTCAGCCTTAGTGTCTTTGCTGATGTCAACAATACCCAAATCAGTAAACAAGGCCGCTTATTCCCTTACAACAACCATCCCCAAAGGAAAGAAAAAAAAAAGACACAAAAATATAAGGCAGGAAAACCCAAACCCAACTAATCAACAAAAGAAAAAAAACAAAAGCAGCCACCGTGAAAACAAACAAATAATTAATAACAAATAACGTTTTAAAGAAGCTAAAACATTTTTTGGGAAAACGCCTATTTGGATTACTTTTAAAAAACAAAGATGACAAAAAAAATCAAGTTGCCATGACGTTTTGTAACAACTTGAGGTTGCTGATTGATGCACCCAATCTGTCATGAAAATAAAACCGTTCTCATTTGACATTATCTTGGATTACTCAGTTAGTAGCTTTACTGTAAGTAGTGGGATGAAGCATTTTAACCGAAATTCGTGGAGGAACTCACCTGATAGTTGGAATCGATAACGAAGTACTCCACCACCCCTTTGACGGGTTCCCAGCCAGGGTTGTTGTTGAGGAGTACAGTGACGTTCACGGCGTCCCCGACCGATTGACCGCAAAGCCGTCCGATGAATACCCTGCTCTCGTCCTGTTGGAAAGTCTGGACATCCACGGTGCTGTACCTGGAGATAGTGGAAACAGCCAGCTGGCTCGAGGTGGCCACAGCTGGAAGCAAAGCACACCTGGGGGCGTTTCAAAGCGTTACTCTCTAAATTATTATTTAAAGAGTGACATGGCAACGATTGCAGTGAAACCTCGCTAGCTGCCACGAAACTTCCATGGAAATTGACTCAATCAATGTAATATCAAAATTTCACTCAAATTCTCTGCTGGGAGTTGTTCTTTTCAAAATTATTGAATCGAAATGTAGAATAATTTTCAGTGTACATCACATTTCACTCTCTGGAAATCGATAATGTTTTTGCCTTGGTCTTACATTGTGGACACCGATGAGTCTCTGGAGTACCAATCAACCCACCAACAAATACACAATATACGATAAATAGTATTCTTTATTTTCTGAAATGCGGCCTTAGGAGAAACTAACTTAGAAACTCAGACTGAAGAAACTTACCGCTACCCCCGTGTTTAAGCCGCATCAGATGTTCTTCCCACTAAAAGCAAACAAAATCAATATGCAAATTGTATCCCACTGAAATATTTATTCCATACTGTATTCTACAACATTAGCCGTAGATTGGGGGCCTGGGAACTGCCTCTCAAGATAGAAAAATAAGTTACGAAATTAATATTAAAACTACAAACCAAAACTTTCTTGTTGAGTTAGCATGAATGTGTTAATGTACAAGTACAATCTCAGTGTAGAAAGTGTGAAATAGATGCTACAGAATCAAAATACATGTAATAAAGACATTAATCGTTCAGGCTTTGAATTAAATGAATACGTTGCATTTCAAACGAGAGAAATATTTTCACTGAGCCCGTATCTCAAGTCACAAAACCTGCTTATCTCTGTTGTCTGTAGTAGTCTACAACAGACAACACGGTCTACAGTTGGACCATTCCGCTCTAGAGAGCGAGCATTATCAGAGTCGCGTAGTCAGCTAGCAAGTCGCCCTTTCAATATCGCGCGCTTGCGTTCAAAGTTCGCAGTAGTTCGTTTCACTTGCAGGTGTTTGTTACGAGCGGTTTGGTGGTGCACGTACCCACGGCCTTTCTAGTGGTAGTTGTGAGTGTCGGTCAGGCTAAATTCACGAAAATATTATGAAATAACGGAAAGCACAGTGGGTAACAGCTTTCAGCTGAGATTCGCAAATATTCCAGTCGCAGTCCTCTGAGAATACGTTCACAGGGACCTAGCCCGCAGAAAATCCCCCCAGATTCCCACATTTGTCATGAGTTTGCCAGTAATCATGTTACTGCTACATTAGCTTATCTTTCATCAATTAAAGAATTTTGCTTTTTTAATACCTGATAGCCACGGAGAGACATTGCAGAGCATGTCACCATCTGACCAAGCAGAAAGCAGCAAGAGGCAAACACAGTCAGCGCATTCATTTTGGCAGTTGTCGGATGGGCTTGTTCGGCGAAAAACGCAGCGTTACCTCGGCGTCATGGAAGCTGGAGCAAGTAGAATGCCCAACCAGCGGAGGGGCCTCGTCTTTTAAAGCTTCGTTCTGGCCCCCACAACTCCGCCTTGAATTTGAATTACTGTACGACAGGCCTGGTTTGCCACTGATCAACAAACGTGACCTGGATGGTGTGATGTTTGAAATTTGGCCAATCACGGACTAAGGGCCAGTAAGTCTATATGAGACAAGAATGGATACCTCAGTGAATCCAAACCACTCGTGAAGAGTGTAGGGTCGTAATGGGTTGGCACCGCTACGTCATTTGGGGTTCACGTGACATTGTAAAGAGAGTCTGTACGGAAAATTAACCAATCAGAGTTGTAGTTTGCGAAACAAAAAGTTTCACCGTGGAGAGTAGGCAATCGTAACATGATAAGCAAATAAAACCGTTCTAGTATAAAACGGGCACGGTGTAAATACCAACCACAAAACGATTTAACGAGGACACGCTATTTTGGTTCACCAGTCTTTACTTGGCCAAGCCTCTATGCAACAGAACATCAGCTACTTGGGGCTGGAAATAATATACGCCCCTGTGGACATGCGTGCTATTACATCCTGGCTGTGGCCAGCGATTGGGAAACGCCCCCCGGCCCCATCTCCTCAAAGCTTCAGGTTCTGATCGAATCGCGCATGCGCGATACAAGGCCTCGTCGGTTCAATAAGCCCACAGACATGTCTGTGATTAATTAAGCCCCGCCTGTATGGACTTTTGACCAATCACAGCTGTACTTCAGACAAGCATGTATGCACCAGGTAACAATTACCTGTTCCAGGTGACAAACAAGTCTGGTACTACCACAGTCACGACGGTGTGTCGTATACCGAGGAGCACGGTTTATGGCATTGAGACGCCCAAGAGTGGCCCCAATGTGCGCATCGAGCAGGCCTCTTTTTGACCTGCACTTTCGAATGACAAACCACATCTCTAGTTCCACAAGCAAAAACCATGAAGACTTTAGCTTCTGCGGTATACATGTACATGACTGTATATATGTTCAACGCGAATATCTGTAGAAGGAAACTTCAGATTTCCAACTGTTGGAGCACCACGTAACACATACATTTAGGGTTGCATATTTCATTATTTTACATACATACAGTACATAGGGTTACATACATTTCTGCTGCAGAAAATGGGAAAATTCGGTAATACGCCTTTTGGCCTTCAGAGCAGAGGAAGTGAATTATTTCAATAAGTTGACCTCCAACGCCAGAGGTCAAATAACAGCACACACTGCAAAAACCCGGGTGTTAAAATCAACACTTGTGGGTGTTATCAGATGACCACACCATAGGG
>NW_019091377.1:340166-551265 GCF_001949145.1 Acanthaster planci | reverse complement strand
AGTGAATAGTGTTGGTGTAGTCTTCTGATAACACCGCGGGTGTTAAATTTAACACCCCAGTTTTTGCAGTGCACTGACCAGCCAGGTACTTTAAGTTCGTGTCCAAAAATCTCCAGGGCCCCATTTCATTAAGTCATCAGAGACACATTTTACTTATGTGAAAGGATGTACATGTATGTGCTAAGCAAACCAGGTAACGGGCCAGACTGTCTGGCATTGGGTATCGTTTCTTTCCCCACGGCTCACTCGCTACACAGTATTCTCTGCCCAAAGATCAATCTCATTAACATGGACGGTTGGCGTTTGCAGAGAAATTACCCATTCGTTGGTTTTGATTTTACCCCAATTTTGTTGGAAATATACAGTCGTCCAATTAATCTTGAGAAGGGTTGTATTTCCATTCAGTAGACCTAATACTTATATCGTTATCTGGTATTGTGGTAGCTACTTTTGGCTTTTGAATTATCCTTTTACTGAAGGACAGCCATAGTTTGAGCAGCCACTTTTGTAGGAAAAACACAACTACGATGTAATCAGAGAAGACCTGTTGAGGTATTTCGGTATTTCAAATTGGTAAGGGTATCAAGGGTGTCTACGTCTGTAAGCATGCATCCCGATGTTTCGGGGTGCATGCTTACAGACGTAGACAAGGACGGCTGAATGGATGGACAACATAGGGCTCAGTTTGAAAGCTTTTTGGTCACATTTATCCACCGTGGGGAGCTGGGGGTGACGTTTCCGCCCCCTTTGTGGGACATACACCATTGATTGTCGTGTGTGAGAGCATATCGTTCCGTCTAGACTACAGCATTCACTATTGCGTGGAATTGGTAACAATGTCCTTCTCCTATATCTGCAATGTCACGAACATCCATGATTGATTATAGATGTCGCATGGCGCCAGTGAATTGTCAAACATTCATGATTGATTACAGGTGCTGCATGCATGCATGAGATTGATGAATCGTAAGTTCTTGGTGTCTGAAATTTTGTAAGCTTGGTGGGTCTTTTCTTTGCAAAACGGTATTTTTGACGCCTGCGTGGGTGCAGCGACAGACGTACTTGTTCGAAACTGTAAGACTCCGAGAACCGATGAATGTACCTGATTTTTTTCTACAAAAGAGACAATTAATAATGGATGCGAAACCTCATTTTGCTAATGACCTAAAAACGGTAGAAAGGTAAGGGGTAAAGTAATCGGTTCAAGGTCAGAAAAGGGTGCGTGACTCTGGTTCTTCCAAATACACTTCATCAGGAGTTGAAGACGGCACCGTTCCCTCCAACGACGAGTGTACATGTACATGTATTTAGGAAAGGCTGAGAGTTGCGGACTGACACCACGGTCAAAAGAAATTCTCAGACACTCTAAACTTTTGGCCGTTAAATAAGTAGGTTTCAGAAACTTTATGAGCCATAAGGGTAAAGTTTATCCGAGGATAAAATGGTAAAAATGCCACATAGAATAGGCATCTTACCTCATGAAGAACATGAGATGACGAACAAGAACAGTTCACAGCTCTGACGATTGGAACACTTGACATCCTGAAAATGCCGCAGAGCTCGGCATAATTACAGTTCAATAATTGTCTTTGTTACAGGCAACAGCAAGTTTTCGGTGTTTTTGGCAAATCCATAATTTTATGAACTTGTCAAAACCTTTTTTATTCTAAATGAAGCACTGATGACTTCTGTGGAAGCGTTGTATTAACACACATCTTATAGTTACATATTAAAATACATCTTACAGTTTCCTTTTTGTTTCTAGGATCACAAGGTATGAAAGCATATAGGTCAGCGCATAATGAGGTTTGTCTCCGTAATCCGGCGAGGTTTTAAACACAGGTGCAGACGCATGTACACACGAACGACATATACGAAGACATTACAGTAAACTGAATTTCTTGCTCTAAACAAAAATTTCCACCACATCGTTGATAATAACAACCAGTTCTTTCTTAAATTTGTTTTAAATGAGAATATGCTAACCAACGACACCTGCGATCGAAGCTTCCCTTTCAAATTATAGCCTAAAACCGACAGAAGACGCCATTTCTTTTCGATCTGATTTGTGTGAATGTTTCCACGAAACAGACATTAAGATTTCACAAAGAGTTAGGAGTGTTCAACCAATGGAAAAGAAAAAAAGTTTCATTGGCCTTGAATATAAAAATAAAGTTGAAGGGCTGTCGTCAGAGCTGATGAGTGATGACTTCTCCCACAAAAAAGGCTATAACACACGTTCCGTTGTCCCCCCAAAAAAACATTCTAGTAAGTGGTTCTAGTCGGCAGATTTCGAACAGAAGGTCGGCAGAAAAGTTTTCTGCCGAGACACTAATACATGTAATTGTTATCGATATACAAGGCCCGGTGTCATAAAAGACAATTTTAAAAATCATTGTGGACAAAAAATAAAAATCAATAGGGAAACTCATTCCTGAGAGCCGCGCATTTTCAGTTTTTGTCATTTTTCCTACAATAAGTTACGGCTGATGGGCAAGGGCGACACATCACGAGACCAATGAAACTTGCGTCCCATGCGTTATTTAACCTCGCCGAGTAAAAGCG
The DNA here is from genome assembly GCF_001949145.1 of Acanthaster planci. The sequence goes on along the minus strand of NW_019091377.1, from coordinate 548,700 downwards.
TGTACACTGCACATGTACAAAAACGGAAAAAAACCCTGGGTTTTTCCACTGTGGACACAGATGTGCGCCTTGTCCGTTTGTAGACCCATTCAAGGAGACGTTTTTCTGCGATGGCGACATGGGCGCGCGTTCTTAAACTTGGCGTTCGTGTGATTACGGCAAGATACAACCACTGCTCTCAATAATTCTAATATAGAGATCAGTTGGCACAACATCCTATCCGGTTCGTGACTTCGTCACAAAGGTGGACGCGCCACGACTTGCAGGCTCCCAATGGACGACCGCTTAAATTGCGCGTTAACTCCAGGTTCCACGGTTCCATGTAAACGGCGACCAGTGCATGTAACTCTATATGCAGTGCTTGCGCAGTGGGCGTGGTTTAAACTGAAGTAACGTCACACGAACCGGATTGATCGAACAGGAATGTAACGCGCGCGTACCACCTAAACTGTTCACGTGGATACACATGTTCTTTACTTTTATTACGACTTTCACCATCCAGAACGGCTCGAGTTAACCCTAACCCTCCTCAATCCTCCAACAGGTGAAGGATTGAGGAGGGTTAGGGTTAAACGTACTTTTGTGATGAAAACATCAAGTCTCACAGACCACTGGAAATACATGCAAAATTTCTTTATGTTAAATAAAAAAAATTCTGCGTGACTTACATGATGATGACTCGCGAAGTAAAAACATCAGGTCGACAGCAACATATTTTCTTTTATTAAAATCTTTTGAATGTTCAAAGCTGTAGGCTTACGAATGTACATAAACACAGACCTGAATTCTGTCATCGCCATGGACGGATATTGTCACAGCATTCACGCACAAATACATGTACATGCACCTGCATGCAAATGTACATGTCCATAACAAACCCTGCTACATCCTGTATGCTTACACCCCAAAACACCCATTTGAAATACATTTATGCTTATTATCGAACGACACTTTCCACGAATTTTTTTCGATATTTACACATTTGGACAAAAGCACTTTCAACTTGTTAGACGCAACCATTTTTATAACAAAATATGGGTGTCACACAATGGGGAACCACGCTTTCGGAGCGTTTTAAGACATACAAATGTTTATGACTGAATGATGTATCCCCTCCTACAACTCCGCCTGTCAAAAAATGTAACACCCAAACTACCGAATTGCGAAATCGTTAGAAAAGACCGACAACAAACCTTCGCGCTGGCAAAGCAGCCCGGCAGAAATTCTTGGCTCAAATTTACTTCCCATAAATCTTGGTTTTTTTGTTTTTTTATAAATGCCACAATTGGGAACAGAACTACACTTTGCAAAGTAAATGTTCTAGTAATGTCTCAATTCTTACAGATTAATAAAATGTACATGTGATCATTTTAACACTACAGTATATACACAATAGAGGCAACAGAACTGGGCAAAACTTTTAATTCCATGGGAGAGAAGCTGAAAGGTGATGGACAAGTCTGGTGCCCTGGTGACTCAATGTCAGTTCTGCTTGGGGAAGGAGCATTCGTTGAGGGCTCTACTTGCCCTTCTTCTTGCGGGCGCGGACCTTGTGTTTCTTGGTCTTGGAGTCCACTAGTGTTTGGGCCTGCTTCTTGAGTTGGCTCCTTGTGATGATGTCTTCATCATCGCCGCTTTCATCATCATCTGCACGTTCAAAAATGTGTTGTCAATTTTCGTCTGACAATTCAGTTCATGTAGATGATGCTCTCATTATGTAAAGGCAAACATATTGCATTTAAAAGAATAAAAATATATAACCGAGCAAACTGGGTCTTTTGAAATTGGTTGAAGCATTAAGGGCAAGTGAATAGCACCTACCATCATATGCAGTGTCTCTTGAGATGGCAGCAAGCTTGATTCGTGTGTTGTATTGAGGCATTTGGCCCTCGATACCCACATGGAACTGGAAGAAATTGTGTCAAGTCAGAGAAGAGAGTAAGAGAAATGACAGCATTTCTAAAAAAAACATGGAAGAAAAATCAGATGCTAGATAGTTTGAGGCAACACTGCCCTGCAGATTTCACCAAATTGCCGGTAACTGATAAATTGGACAAAACGTTCTACCTCCTCTTCTTCCATTTGCTGGAGAGTCTCGTCCACGTCTTGCCCATCGAGGTCCTCCATCAATTTCAGGAGCTTCTCCTCACAGGTTGACAGGAGGTCCAAGACAAACTCATCAGACGTCGGAGATAGCTGAGCCTGGGGAACGTGACCTTTGCTCTGCGGGAAAAAATGAACAGATCACAGTCACTGACACGTCATTGGTTGTTTGCAAAGAAAGGCACCGAGTTTGTTGTGACAGAAAAAATTTGTCCTTGAATACTGAGTTTTCTAGGGTATCTGATTGACTGCTCTACAAACAGTTAGCAGAACATTATTTCAATCATTTGAAATCAAACTTAAAACAGATTTGGCAGAATCAAAGAACAGCGAACTATTGACGTACAGCTTTGAGGTGCTGCAGTTTGTCAGCTAGATGCTCCACTCCTGACTTGACGTTGACCAGGATCTTACTGGACTTGTCCAGTTTGTCTTGGGAGGTGGTCCTTCGGTCCTCCTCGTTCTTCAAGTGGGCCTGGAATTGCTCCAGCATCCTCTGTCCACTGTGACAAAAGAAAGAGCCAATTTAATTACAGAATTATCTTTCCCATTGGACAGTGTAAACCAAGTTCTCTTGTAAAGTTTTGAATAGAATTCTATGGGTTCACAGAGTTAGGAATTATCAATTATTTCTTCAAAGTAACAGCCAGTGTACACTTTTCTTGTCAGTTGTTGCAAGTAACGATAGACCGTCATCATTTTTCATGCATACCATGTCGAGTACATTTTGTTACTAACTGTGAACAGTAGAATGGGGTGGGGGTTGCTAACTCACCTAGATAATCTCGCCTCCCCTGAGTACTTCATCTCCTCAAACTCTCGCTGTAGCTTGGCCTTCTCCTCTTTGAGACGATTCACCTGCTTCTCCCCGCTGTCCTTGAGATCCTCGAGGTGCTTTGTGGTTTCTTCTTGTGACTCGAACCGCAACACAACCTCCTAGTGCAGCAATGACAGGTTAGCCATCAGTTCAAGTTTTCTTGCATTTCAATTGTGACTCAAACAGGTTCTAAGGTGTCTTTGTTTAAATGTGAAGACTTCTGTCCACATAAGAAATTTGATCTCGCAATTAGAAGCCGATAAAAATCAGCTTCAAATGCCAAGCTGGTACAAGAGTGATTTAGTACATGTATTTGATACAGCCACTTGGATACTGATGTGTTTGAGACTTTGCATTTTATGCCCAGTACAGTAATCGCTAGGTACCCGCTAGGTATGTAGGGATGGTAGAAAGCACCCAGTTGACAGCGTCTGAGGACAATTAAGTGACTAACCTGGAGGTCACTGACCCCTGTTGCATCCTTGATGGCAAGGAAGGCTTCCTCGTAGGAGCCAATCTTCTTCTCCTGTTCCTCTCCACTGATCAACTGCTTCTGCTCAGCAGTGAGCTCATCGTGCTGGATGGAAGCTCGGTGAAGCTGTGGTAAGATGAAAAGACGTTGCAATCAGTGAAAAGCTAACTGGTTTAGGGGCTTTCAATTCCCGGCAACTGGTTTCAGTTCCTAAATTATAATCCTTGAAAGCTAAAGTACTTTTACTCATGCTCTTTGTGAGACAAAAATGGTCATTCTTTTGACCTCATGGAATTAATTATTCATGAAAACTTCCAAATACGCATTAACATAATTTCTGATCAATCAGATTGCTGTTTTGGCAGACAGTTGATTTATACTTCCAGACTCGTGTGAATTTCATGCCTTGGAAGGCCGAAGGCAGACAGCTTCATTTGGTGCTGATGTCCAAACAATTGATATAGGCGCCGAGTCTGCTGAGATCAAGTTGAAGATGTTCACAAGCCAGGTCACCCTGGACAGTGAGGCTTGCAATTTTATGAAAGCAAAAGATCCTCGAAGACAAGACTAGACTAGACTAGACAAGACATTTACCCGTCTCTCCACTCTCTCGGCGTGGGCTTTTTTCTCTTCGGCTTGCTTCCTGAGGTCAGTCAGGGCTTCCTCTCGTTCTCGTTTCTCACGGTAGACGGTCTCCTCATGCTTGGCGAGCTCGGCCTGCATACAACCAATTAGAGATGGGGACATCTTGAATTAGAACTTGATTGTTCCTTATTACCTTGGTGCTCATATAACCTAAAAATGAGTTGCTCTCCCTGTGTGGTTACTATAAAGTGAATAATTTTACATATTTTGGGAAATTGATGCAGATATGATACATCTCAACCATTAACAGACAGAAAATCTCACACTCAACAGATTACATTTTTCTGGGCAACCTTTGATTCATGACGTATGTTTGATTTCAGGTTTAATTTTTCAAATTAAGGTTATTTTAAGATAGTGAAAGAAAAATTAAAACCTTTACAGATCTAATCCTTACACATTGGTTTAATTTTTAAAAGCTCTTTCGTGATTAGGCTAGAAAGCTGTTGTTGCTAATTATGAAGGGTCTTGCCAGCACTCTGAACATCACTCACCTTTGCTTGGTCACGGGAGATCTGGGCGTCGCGGTTCATAGTCTGCAGGTCTTTCAGCTCTTGCTTCTGCTTCTCGATCTCCGCCTCCATATCATCCAGGTCATTGCCAAAGGTCAGGCTGTCCTTGACCATCTGGTCCTTGATGGCCAGGTAAGTGCGGTTGATGTGCTCCGCCTCGTGTAGCTTCAAGAGGGCCTTGTCCAGACGGTTCTCTAGTGAGCGCAAGGTCTGTTTTTTTTTAATGAATGGACGGACAGATGATGAAAACAAACTAATTACCTACCATCTCAATGAAGATATAAGCTACAGACTCATGAAATTACAAAAAGGTACGTAAGACATGGGAATCCTCAACTGACCATTGCTTCCTCCGAGGTGCCCGCATCCATGGCCTCTGCATCTGAGGCATCTTTCCTCATCTGGGCCAACTGTGTCTCCAGCTCAGTCAGTTTCTTCTGCATCTTCATTGTCTGGGCATTCTCGTAGTTCAATCGCTTCTTAGCCTCGCACACCTTCTGGTCCATGTTGAGTATCGCTTCCTGTTGTGACAGAGATGTTTAAGAAACAATGAAAGCAACTGCTAGGCTTGATGATGCACCATCAAAAACGGAAACACAGTGTTAACTACCCATTTTTTGTAAGCAGGTGCTTTGGTTAGTAGAAAGTAGGCTTGTTGTTTAAACTTGTCAAATGTACCAATAAATCCCCACAAAATGAGTTTGAAGGAATTTGGCAATTTTTTTTCCACTGCATTCAAAAAAGCATGTCATTCTAAATTTGAGATTAGATGAATTTAAAACCAATAACTGAGTTTCTGACTTGAATTACCTTTCCCGATTTGCCTCTGAGGGAAGCCCTCTCAACATTGCGGTCCTTGAAGGCTGTGTTGATGACCCTCTCATCCCCAGCCTTGCTGTCGGCTAGACGCTTGTGCAGCATCTTGTTCTCCTTGCGTAGTTTGCTGATGGTCTCTCGGTTTTGGTTGATTGTCCATTGCGAGCTCTCGTAGTATGCTTTACGATCACCATCTGGTTGTGCAAAATAATTAGTTGATGGTCACAGGTGAATAAACTCAGGAAATGAAATTCCTGCAACATTCTTTTTCTAACATATCCAAGAACTTATTTCATTACAAGTTTGTGCAAGTGCTTAGTTTTTCCAACAATGAACTACAGTAATCCTGCTGAAGGTTCTCTCATCGATATACATCTGTTGTAAAACCAAAAATGGATGGGCCTAGGCCTAAGCCTTACTCATTTGACCAGAGGAAACTTTATCTTTGTTCATATTGTATGCAGACCACTTTTTTAAGGAAACTATGAAAAGATGAGTGGGCATAATGGATGAATTAGAATAGCCTTTTAGGCGTAATCTGAAAGTTAACTTGCAGGACTTGGTTCATTCATTTCTTTCTTTCTTTTTCCACATAACTATAGGTATGTACAAAAGATATAACAAGAAGGATGAATGTGGATGGAGTCCCTCAGAAGCAGTGCTTGTCGAGTAGGAAGCCCAATTAGGAATAATACACATCATTACAACAACACAGTGATTACAACATTAAACTAGACACTAAGAAAACAGTAGGACTAGGCTCTAACCCTGTAAGACATACAAACAGAATATAATTAAGCAGAATTTATATAGGCCTAGGGCCTACCCAGTTAATAAGTTAGCCTTATATTTTTGTTTGAATATTTGTAGATTCCATGAGGCTCCTATCCTTTACAGAGACGTGTAGAGAATTCCATAGCTTAGGACCCTCATTAGGCTCATGCTTGATTGTATTTTGTGTAAGAGTGGTGCAGGCAAAGGACACAGTGGGGCGTAGGCCTAGGCCCAATAATTTGCGGAAAACACTTCTGTACGTACAAACATGTTTTATAAATTGACAATGAATACATTCCAGCCGAGTTACAGGCCAGTCATGGGCACATTGAGTAAAAATGAGATCTACATGTATCTCACACAAGTAAACAGGTAGGTTAATATAACTGGGAGTAAGTCCTACATGTCCTAGGATAGGAAGTACCAAACATTAAATATCAATACGAGCATGACGACAAGGCCTGAATCAGTAAAATGAACAAAATCGTACTCACCCAGCAAAGCTATTTTACGAGTGATTTCTGAAATCTGCTCCGTTATCGGAGCATTACTCTGGTTTTTGCCAGTAACTGGCATTTTGGTTCACTAACCGTCTTCCAAAGTCAATAATTAAGACAGGTTTTGGCGTTCCCAACTCGTGATGAGCAGCAACTCAAGCCACAAAAAATCTTCACGTTCTTTGTGCGCAAAGCAGAAGTTGCCTACTGCGCAAAATCAGAATAGGCGTTTGTTTACGTATACACTTGGTCCATAGCAACTACTGTCAATGTCATTTCCATTAGCTAAGTGAACGAAACGGTTCGATTTTCATCAGTAATCAGTTTGACTTGATTAAAAACCTATTTGCATGCAAAATTTACAATACAAATGTCATTTTTAACATTTTAACAGATTTTCAGAGGAAATCGAGCATTATTCTTCAAGAGGGCGTTTTTCATGTGGACCAGACACACGAGGGCGCTGCTCACTAATTATATGCAAAACAGGCATCATTGTTACCGCGCCGAACTGTCAACAAAAGTTTACTTTGAGGATGTAGATGCACAGCGCAACTTCCAAAGAGGACCAAAAAAACCTCTCAAACATCTCCGCGGTGAGTGGATTTTGAGGGAGACAATGACTGAAAAGACCAACAACGAGAAGTCTGGTCCAGTGGAAGCTACAGCAATGGCCAAGCAGATCCGTGAGCAGCACGAGAGTAGCGGGTCCGTGCTGTTCCGGCCGCGGAAGACGGGGAGCGGTGGGTATTTTACCGAGCGCTTGGCCAGCATCTACGAGGTGGACTATTCCCCGAAGACCGTCAAGCCATCACAGCCTCGACCATGCTCCGTCACCAGGAGAAATAACCCACATCCATCTCACGTAAGCTTCTTTCTTAAATAGGCCTACAGTAGGCCTATATGTAAGAATCATGCACTTGTTACACTTGCATGTACACATCGTGCTGGTGCCTACTCCCAGATTAAAGAGTAGGCCTACCGCCGAGGTGATTGATACGAAATCGCGATTCACTTTGTATCAACTAGCTTTATGTTGAAACCAGAAACTTACAAAACTCATGTTTCAGTCACAGTTAACCCACTGTGACCATTATGCTATATTGCAGCTTCATCAGTTCTGAATAGCTTATTATTATATAAATCATCTTTGGTGCAAAAAGCCGATTTCTGCATGCGCGCGTATACATATTTGTTTGTTGTACTGTATTTTGTCCTCGTTCTAACAATTTAAGAATGGAAATGGAATTTCCTCTATGACACTCTTTATTGTAAACGCCAAGAAGGGCCCACTCTTTTCGAAAATGAAACGAAAAAAAAATTAACAGCTCTACCTGTGACCTCTCACATCATTTTGAACCAAACTAAATAGGATCAACTGGAACCTGCGTTGCGCGCGGAGGTAGGCCTGTAACGTTTTAAAGCCAATGCCAAAGCTAAACTTGATTCCAATGAATTATCAAATTGCAAGGCTAGAAACGGCTGTGCTCACTTGAGTAAAATGTACGCAGCAACGAGGGGCGTACACGATGCCATGCCGTCCATCCCCAGCCCAGCCATCTGATGCATGGCCAAGTTACAGACATCATACACCACTGTTTACAATGGTTATTTGTTTATTGTCAGATCAGCAGCGTCGTCTTGTGTAAACTCGTGTTCTGTATTACAACCCCTTTAAATATACATTGCATATAATGAATATTTGATTAAACGGATTTACTATGGGGTTAATAGACGGCAATGGCACTGCCTCTTGATTGTGGCCAAGCTGTTTTACGAGATGAAATAAACTTCCTATACTGAAATGCATCTTTGTAGGAGGCAAAGACACTTTTTTTCCATGCAATCCTGATAACATAATACCAGAACCGAATTACTTCAAGGACATGGGACGTATAGTAGGTAACAGATACAGTTTTTCATGGCTATAAAGCAATTTAGGAGGCAAGTCACTTCTCACGTAAATCATGCAAGAATGACGATAATGATGGCGCCATATAACAGGCCGGGGAAGGAGAGGGCTAGGAATCGTGGGGATTATGCAACAAGACTTTTGGAGGATGGCAACGTGACAGCGGGATACGGGACTGGTGTGCAGCAATACTGATTCGTGCATTATCGGTCTCCGTAACAGTGGTCAAAACTTTAGGACACCTGGACTTAATCAAATCCATTCAAGTAGATACTCCCGAAAGTTGTACACAAAAAGGACTCAAACTATGTACGTAAAACTCCAGATGCCAGGACGCTTCCAACGAAAACCATCTCAGTCGATATCATGCGACCATGATGCAACCATTTTAAAAGGTCAAGAGTTAACTGACATAAAAACAAATTTGGTCACTGAGTAGGGGGGAGGATCAATTTTGATGCACTCTAAGAAAGAAAACAAAACGTCTTGAAAAATGAACAGATACCTGTACCCTGTATAAAAACCTACAGACGATAAAAACATCCAATCAGAACAACAATTTCATGACGAAATGAAAAAAAAAACCAACATAATAAAACGAAAAAAAAAATACAGACATTTCAATACATTCAATGAATGCAGAGCACTATAGTTATCCAATATCGACGCTGATAAAGGCGAATAAACACGAGTTTGCAATTTGCAACCGACTGACCAAATCGTTATTTTTATTAACTAATATAAGGTTCCTGAAATGTCATTTTATATTTTTAACAAACTGTGCATTACTTCATTTAAATTGCATTCAGAAAACGGGCGCAAATATTTTTCTTTTTAGTATACTTGAGATGCGACCAATTTGCATTTGGTAATACCAGTAATTAGAATAAATCTCAAGTTTTACAGTCCCAGCCAATCAATGTACAGGAGTCATAATTTAAAATGCCTTCAATAACTTTTAGGAATAAAAACATTCCGTGACAATTTTTTGAAATTTTAAGTTAAAACATCCAAAGTTACACGGAGCATAATTTTATGCGGGACTGTAGTAAAGTGAGAGGCCACTGACCACCGTAACAAAGAAAAACAAGAATAAGTAGCGAATAAAGAATCACTGAAGTTCGATCGACTGCATCTGCTCGAATTCAAGGATTGTTCCCCTCGCTTCAATGCACCCATGACCCCACGGAGTGCATGCCCTCCATTCACCGCCGACCCGGGCCAACGCACCGTACCCGTACCCCTAGCAACGGGACCACAATTACCCACCGACTCGAACAGCTGGATCACATTGAACGTTACGTACGTGCGCGTGCCTTGATACGACTACATGGTTTAGAGCTTCGAATCGAAAGCTTCAACTAGGTGTGCGAAAAAAGTCCGTTTTTGACACAGAATGTGACCACTTTTGTGGATTTGCTTTTGGACTGAGAGACTGCAAACTTGACTGACGGGTGTAATGGCTACCGCGCCCGAACCGGTAGGTGGTGTAATCTTTGTAGATTACCAAGTTATCAGCTGTTGACCGTGGTGTCGTGTGCTGTCTTCTTTTGGTTGATCACCGATCATCCATCTTGCACGAATTGGGACATGCTAGATATTGAACAAAATTATACTGTTTTTGATGCGTGTGATATATGCATGGGAACATGTTAAAGAAATCAACATTACACCTCGTGATTGATTTATACAAAAGAATTAACGTGTCTTTAAATTGTGACTTCTGTTACCGATGTTCTTTTTGCTAATAAATACAAAATCAGTTTGGGAAAACAGGAAAGTCAAGGTTTTCATCAATAACCCAACTCTGCATGAATTTTCAAGAAACAGGACAATATAATAATAAGTGAAAATCAACAAAAATAAATCACATTTATGCAATTTTAGTTCCTTTCTTGGAAGGCATTTACTACCACAAAAACACACAAACAAAATAAATATCTGACAAAACCCATTTTTGAAACTCAAATTAAAACAAATGTTGACAACAACCGAAGAACATTAAAAAGTACAACATAAATAAAACAAAGCCAAAGCACACAACATGAAGAGGATTTACTGTTCACTGTAAGTCTTCCATTAAAGTCTGGGCGTATTTTGCCAAATACATGTACATTTACAATATATATGCAATCAGATGTTGAAATTAACTCGTAATTTCCATTATTTGTCTTTGATCTACTCCGTCAGGTCGCTAAAACAAGGATGGATATTTAAAATGCATGGTATTCAGTTTTCACGCTTTGATATGATTCTATTGTGCTGTATGAACTTTGCACATTTGCTATCAGATTAATAAATTATAAATGGCAGTGTTGGAAAGGATACATTGATACGGTTTTTGTGAGTGTCAAGTAACACTCATGACGGACAAACCGGTGAAGTGCAACATAACAAAAGATCTGTGAACTTTGGGACTTGAGGTCTTTCTGTTCTGGATAAATCATGTCAATAATTTCCTCAATCCAGTTGAATAAGTGGAGAGGTGTATTTCATTACTTGGAGGGGTTGAGATAGAAACCCTTTTCATTTCCAAACAAAATAATTATGAGCAATGACATCTCTGGTATTGTTTAAGAAAGTGCCCCAAAGAACATGCCGGAGCAGGAATCTTCATTTCATAGATAAAATAAAACAGAGAATTTGCTCCCTCACCCCTTCAAAAAAAAAACAAAAAAAAAAAAAAAATAAAAAAACACACAGAGTTTGACATTTCAATAATGTAGGAATCAAAATGGAGAAAACTAGTTGCTGCATTCAATTACGACCTCCAGTCTGTTTATACACAGAGGGAAGAGTGTTCTTTGAGCCTGTAAACCAGACTACACTTCAAAAGTTGAGTGTAAATATTTGTATGTTTGTACAGACGGGCCCCAGGCGGGGCTCACCTGACAGTCAGGGAGTACACTGTACAAGTAGTCAGCTACCATTGTGATATATAAACAGAATTAAGTGGGTGGGAACCATGACAACTGGTGTACAATGAACCAGTGGCTTGTTGTGGTCTGGTTCCTAAGATACCGAGTGGACAGAACAATTCAAGGCTAAATAAAACCCCAAAGTTGGGAGGGTTGTGACTAATCAACTCCAATCCAGCCAATACTGCAATGATTTGTTATCAGAATGGTGCAAAATACTGCATCTACATAACATTTTTGCCAAAACGTGTCACAGAATTTGGTTGAAGTCAATCTGACCTGCAATTATATTCCTCAAATACACTTTAATCTGGCAGGCACATACATGTTCCTGAAAAACCTTGACATTTACTGTGAAATTTACTCACAGAAAACTACAAGGATTTGCAGTGAACCAGAATGCTCTCTTTTCAGAGTGGCACACAATAGAGTACCGAAGTGTGACGGCACTGTGAACCAGAAAGTGCAGTGCAAACGAATGGAGTACGCGCACGTGTTGGTTCATGCGCTCATGCCTTTTACACACTAAATGTGCGCGTGACGTATTCACCTCGGTACTCTATAGGACTTCAGATCAAATACAAGACAATATTCAACTGATTATCTGGGATTCCAAAAAGGCTGTGAAGTAGCTGAGTAGATGTGGATCATATCCCGTCCCAACCTCAAGTCGTTTGTTTGCTGACAGACTTTTCCTGGGTATGCAACAGGCAAACTGGACAATAGCAGGATTTACTGTCGCTTTCCAAAAGCTGTTTCCGCAGCTGGTACCGATGTAAAGATGTAAATGTACAGCACGGATTATCCCTCTTTTGTTGCTCATGAACTGACAAGCAGAAACCATAATCCATGTCCCTCGCAGGATAAAGTTTACCCACACCGGTATAGACTGGTTCTCTGTCTGCGAGTACATGTACTTACACTACAGGGCTAATGCCTTTTACTTCGAACAAATTTTACAAAGCAACTGTAACTCTGACATATGACCTTTTCTTTGAACTAGATGTTCATGAACTGGAAGGTACCTACACGTTTAATAGTGGACGATCCTTCCTACCAGCAGCAGCAGGAGAGGCTACTGTTGGACAGCAAGCAGCGCTTCTATGAAGACATCAATGGTGAACGGAAATGTATGTACATGTACCTAAATACATGTAGATACATGTATGCTGTCCAACCTATATTGAACTGTTCACTATAAACATACTTTATTTTAGACGGATTGGGCGATATGATTTAGACAGTACCTTCTAATCTGTCTTCCAATCGATCTTCAAAGTCAACTGGTGAACAATTTAAATTGGTGAAAAATCATTATTCTGCACTAAAGGTTACGTGTTAACACGGCCATTAAATAAAAAAAAAGCAGCCGTGGAGATGCCATTGAGATGTCAGCAATGCAGAACCTCCATTTGACTAATGCAGGATGACACTGATCGGCCAAATCTTCTCCCAGGTTTTTGGCTCCAAATTCATAATTACTCCTATTATGTATCCAAACTCAACTTTTGACATGCATATCTTACAGACACAAGCACCAGCGGCAATGATGTCCTGAAGGAAGTGGGCAAGCTGCGTGGGATGAGCCCGTCCCTCCTGCCGTCTCGTCGGATGGCACGCACCTCCACCACCCACCACGTGCCTCCCTACGGCATGCTCAAACACTCCCGGGAGAAGGACATGGAGGAAGAGTTGAAGCAAGCGTCAGCTGCCGGCAACAAGGCTCCCACACCTGGAGGCGAGTACCTGGAAGATGTGAAAGGTGCATGAGACGTTGAATTTTATAGGAGGGATGTTTTCTTTGCATGTTGTAACATTTCTTTGGTTTGTTCCTCAAACAGTTCCCAAGTTACCTGCTGTGCCCCGATCGCCGATGAAACAAGCAGGGAACTCAGACTTCAATACCCAGGTAAATGAAACAAGTCAAATCCCGATAGAAAACTCGCATGGGACTCAAACCAACCACCTGGGGCCAATTTCATAAAGCTGCTTAAGCTCAGAATTTGCTCAAGCACGAAAAAACCTTGCTTAATAAACGGAAGTTACCAGCTCAAATTTATGTGATTGTCATGCTGACCAAAATACAGGTAAATACCATTCCAAAGCAATATGCATGTACATCACAAGGCTGGCAACCTGATTTGTCAAGCAAGGTTTTTCACGCTTAAACAATATTTCTTTGCTTAAGCAGTGCCATGAAATTTGCCCGAATGCTGGTTAGTCATGTGTTAGTGAGGGTAGATGCCATATTCACTCAACCAGAGAGGTTGCTTTGTATCTCAAAAAGCACAGGTACATGTAGTGCAATAACTCAATCAGAGTCATACAGTGACAAGTTGATTTTGTAACTAGATAACAGCAGCAAACAAGTTATAAATTAAAGGCAAAGCAGAATCTGAAAAGTCTGCCAGGAGCAAAGTCAAGGTCTTTGCTGATTGCAACGTGGGAAGGTGCTGACAAACATACACAGCGGTAACTCTGGGAGCCCATTTACAAAAGGCTTCTTTCAGTATAGGGTACATGTACCATGGTCCAGTGGTTATGGACCCTGAAACATATTAGGTGTGTGGGGGCTTGATCCCGAACAACTTGTAATCCTATGGCTTTGTTCCTGATCTTCTCCATCATGGAATGTAAATGATTATCTTTAATCATTCTAGTTTAATGAAGACTTGCAGGGACAAACAGTGATTCCATTTGATTCTGGTAATTAGTTAGGGAATGAATATGTGCTTGGCTGGACCGGATAAGACCAGCTCGGGAGAATGGACGGGACTCATGCTCCAGGCAGGCGAGGGCATTATCAGCATTCTGTCTCCTGAGCAAGGTCTTAAACGTTAGTCTAAGACTAGTCAAGCACATGTTAATTCCCATTCATAAATACATGTACCTTTTTATTTAGAGAGCCAAAAGAAGTGTTTATATGATGGATTTTGAACGATTTCATTCTACAATTTCACCTTCTTTTTCTTGAACACCCCCATCCATTTTATGATATATTCCTTTTGCAAACTGTCCAATAGAATCTCCTGATGTATTGTTTAGTACGCGCGTGTCACGTTCTGTGTGCTTCGTTGTACGCAGATTCTTGACCAATAGGGATGGAGTAAACTGTCTCGTATCCAGGTGTGAGAACGTTTTTTTAATGGAGCGAGCATCATCACTTCTCAGCGGGCATTATCAAATGTAAATGCACGCTCAAGTTGCGCGTTGTTAAATATCGAGAGTGTCTGAGGTATTTATGAATTCTGAATAAAATTGGGAAACGGAATATTTTAGAGGACGATGATCTTAACACTGCTGCATATGGCCTGGTTAACAGAAGTAATATTTGTGAATTGATTTGAGACATCTGTATCTTTTTTGGCTTGACTTGTAAGCAAAAGTTTTTCCAGTAGCACAATGTCGAATTTGAAAACTTTTTGTTCCATTCTCTTTTTCAGCTGTCACGTAATCTCAAGCCCAGGGCCCTGCCTGCAGCCCAGAACTGGTTGAAAACGGCTGGGATAAGTGACACTAAGATCATCAGCAATGCCATGACAGCGGCTGACCTGGACAGGACACTTGGCCACACCCTCCAGCCTGACGCCAAGAAGGCTGTGGAGAACTGGCTTCAAACTGCCAATGAGAGAGGTATTTGCCCTTCACTGACATAAATGCATCACACTGGATGCTTTCAGAAAGCTTTCGAGAATGACTGTCTTGGCTCACTTGGGTTGCATTCAAACCCAGGATCCTTTGCATCCTGCATTCGCGAATACTGTATCTGATGTTGATAAATACAAAGTACTCTCTTTTCCAGCACCTTCAACCAAACATGTGTTCATCGCTTGCAAATAACTGCTTTGTTCTCAGATCGAGAGGTGGCCATTGAGTTTTTCGGTTCACTGGCCGGTAGCAAGCTGATGGGCGCTAAGAAAGTGATCTCTGACCACCAGATCCATGCCGATGACAAAGGCCAGGGGACCTGCAAGATCTGTGATGGGACGAGACTACAACAGGTCATGGATGCCCTCAAGAAGTAAGTTAAGTCAGTGCATGTCAGCCCAATTAATCCTCTCTCATAGTCCCTCTAGACACCCTCCCTTATCCAATTAAGTCAAACAACAAAGGAAGCCTGCTGGTAATGGCACAGAGAGCTGCAAGAAGCAGAACTATTGGCGCTTTTGGGGGTTTTGAGCAATGCTTTGATGGCACAGGTCAAGTAGCAGTGGTTGAAATCTACCTTCCCCAGTCCTACAAAATCTAAATATCCTGGTGACCTTGGAGGGGTCTGAAAGAATTCAGTTTAAGATCTTAGAACTGTAAAGATTTGATTTAATTTTGATTTGAAGTTACATTCATAATACATGTAATAAGTTATTTACAAACTTAGTTATTTAATTTAAGCAATTCTTGGAAAATGGCAAAAGTTACATGCCAATTAGCCAAGTTCCACATGAACATATAATGAAATGAAACAGTGCATGTACACATAAGAAACAGGATTTGTCTTGGCAGAGTATAAATTTCTTAGAGAAAAAAAAAGAATTTCACATACCGCTTGACCTTTAACAAAACTACATTTAGGGCCAAATACCAGACAGTTTACTAAATACCCAATTTCTTGTTTTCTCTCAATTTTAGAGGGAAACCTGTGGCCTCGGTCACCTTAAAGAAGGACAGCAAGCGGCCAGGTCAGGTAGACCGGCGCCTGCAGCTGCTCACCCCATACACCCGCAGCCACAAGGATGAGTACCAGACCTGGCATCACCTGCCTGTCTTCAAGCACACAGGGCCTGTCTCTAACACCATTGCCTTGTTCACCCGCCCCCATCGACCCATCCCTAGACACTTCACCATCCACCCCGAGTGGGAATAGGAATAGATCTCCATATAATGTTTAGTTTTAAACAGTTTTCATAACCACTTAATAAAAAAATAAATGTTTTACTGCCCGGGGGTAACCTCATCTTTCTAACTGCATGAATTACAAGATATTTTGGGGAATAAAGAAAATTAAATCATTTCATTTGCCATCAAATGCAAGTATGCTAGCTAATAATATAGAATGCTTACAGAAAATCATTTACTCAGTACTCAAAATTATATTTGTGACGGAAACACTGCACTAGGGAAATAATCTGGACGTACTTTTCAACTTTTTACTAACCTTGTTGTAAGAAGAAGACCAGATCGTTTTGGCAGAGGATACTTTTTAAAGGAAACATTACTTTTGTCTATTTTTTAGTCTTGTAGATAGCTGCTGGCATGCTTGTGGTACACATGCTTGTGGGTTTTTGCTATTGCAAGTTCTACAATGATTTTATTTAATTTTCAGCTCTTATATCTCTCTTGCAAAACTTTTTTCCAGTTAATAAAAGAAATAGTGAGATGATTTGTCCCTAAACATGAACTGGCTTATCTCAACATCATCATTCATCACTCCTGTCACGTTTTAGGCCTCTGAAGTGGTTCTGCTTGGGGCAGTTCATTTAGAATTGCCATTTTTTCTGGCTTGTTTTTGAGTTTGTAAAAAAAGCTTCTGCACAATAAATACTTAACCCACTACGCCGTTCTTTGTCTAGTACCCTTGGTCTTTTATTCTGGAAAAAGTACGATTCACAGCCTAACCCCTTTCCTTGTACATTTTCTGAGAATTTATTCTGGATGACATTGAACTAATTTTTCACGGCCCATTTCCCTCTACTGTTACTCGGAGCGGATAGTACATCCACTTCTCAAACAATCAGATGTCAGAATTTACCATCTGCTACAGCTCTTGTACTCTTGTCAGCCACTTGTTACTCAATTGTCTCATAGGCTAACCCTGTTGAGCAGTCCCTTTTCTAAATATTTTTAGCTTACGACCTTCTCAAGCATTATGCCCTGTCGAAAAGAATGCTTTCATTTGCCACATCTGCAGTAGTTGTGGCCTTGATAATCTCTGCAAAAACTTGGTACAGTGTACATGTTCATTCACCTGACATGGCCTCTTTTAGTTAGGTCAAGCGCACAGGTTCATGCGTGTTTTGCACAGGGCGCAATGAGTATGTGAAACCAATTTACGTGGGAATGTATAGTCTTTGTGTGTCTGCTGGGTGAGCCCACAAGCTCAGTTGAAAACTTCCTACCAGCTTTTCTTACGTCTGTTACCACATAGTTGCCAGGTTCCTTATTTTGTCGCTTACTGTGAAAACCAATCTAACTTGACAAATAAGTGGCGAAATTAGGGACCTGGCAATGATATGGTCAGGAACCTTACTTTGTTGTTGAGGGCACATTGCAACTCAGGGCGAACACATGTACATGTATGTGACCATGAAGAAGACATTGGCAGTGTTGTCTATTGACAAGTATGGATGACATTAGTGGATTAACACAACAGCACAGCATAGTCTCTGGGTCCAAGAATGCATTGTGTTCAGCACAACATGACATCATTATGTCATAGGTCTATACTCAAAACCTACATTGAAATTGGGTGATAACAGAATGGCTTTTGGGAACAAAATATTTGCATGATCAGAACTTGGAGTTACAGATGCACATAAGACTCGTACTTACATAACTTTTCCGTGAGCTGCTCCTGGATCAGTCACTGAGATCAAGACTGAACTGCTCGTAGAGATCTTTGGTTGTCACACCTTTGACCAATGCTGCCAAGGACAACAGAACAAGAAACAGTGACAACAGTGAATAAAAAACCCACTTCAGCAGCCTCCCAAAAATCCTCCGAAAGTTCAAGTCAAAATGAAATTTTCAGTGCTTTAAATGATTCAGATAGAAATGGAAATCAATAAGCCTTTTGCGAGTTAACTTTGACCCAAATATGGTACACTGAGTTCTTTAAATTCATGTGAACATAACAACTTGAATTCTCCATACTAAAACCACTGTTGCTATACCTCGTGATTCGGGGCAAGCTTTTGCTTAGTTACATAAGAGACGCCTTGCAACAATACACTGTTCTCAATGGATAAGAAGGGCACAAAGGAACCAGTCCATTCCAGAGATGGTGGTCGCCATGCAAAAAGCTTGCCCCGAATCACGAAGTATAGCAACAGTGTCTATAGTCTGGGGAATTCAAATCATTATGTTTACGTGCAGTCAGATAACTCAGTGCACCAGATTTTATTCAAATTTAACTCGCAAATGGCTTATTCCACAAGAAAATGAAACATATTGTAAGGGAGGGGTTAACAATCTACATGTGTTTTCCATAAAAGGTGCAACTGACAAGTAGCTTCTAGTCATTATCATTTTAGTCATGAGGCCATAGGAAAACAGCATGCTTTGCATGCTTGTGAAAATAATCAAAGAAAAAAACTGTTGCTACTGATTTGTTGCAGTCAGGTTTAGAATTAAAAAAAAATTTACTTTCTTGAAACAGTGAAATTAGATTTGATCCATTCACTATCATCGCATTAGCCATCGCACAAAGTGCCGTCATGAGGAAAACCAGTTTTACAGGGGAACAGCCAAAATTAATTTTGCAGAGCTGATCAGCATGGAAATTTTGCTTCGCACAAAAGTATCTGCTTGGTGGGAGCAGGTTACTGGCCATAATGTCATGCATAGAAATAAATGCATACTCCTTGTACATGAATTTACTGATGAGCTGAGCTGAATTCAAACTGGTGCCACAGCCAACGGAAAAGCAAAGGGCATACAGAGAACATCACAAATTCAATCTTCAAGTTGAGGAGTCAGACTGGCCAAGTGGTTCACTCCTTGCCTTTTTTTTACCTCTTACCATCCCGGTTCAATGCCTGGCTCGGATGACATGTGGATTGGGTTTTCAGTCCCTACCTGATTCCGTGAGTTTTACCCAGAATATTTATCTGGGGTTTTCCTACCACCTCTAAGACTGGAGCTGGGTCTCAATGTCTCCTCTCCACAGGTTTCTTTAGGCTTACAACCTACATGTACAGTGCCCTGGGCACTAGTGAGGAATCTTTGATTAACCCTAACACTCCTCAGTCCTCCAACAGGTGAAGGATTGAGGAGGGTTAGGGTTAATGAAGAAAAGAAAATGTTATGGACACCAGAGTCATACCTATCTTGCCCAGGAGCATCTGCCCAGTGTCTTTCAGCTCATTGTATTCATGCATCTTCTCAATGTGGGTCTGCAGCTCCTCTTCACGGTAGCCTCTAAGGATTGATGTTTGTGTTGGTACGGTAACTAGATCAGGTTACAGCAAACATGGTGGTTACCCACTCCAGCGGGTACATGTGACCTTAAATCAATTCATCGATACTCATACAACAAGCAAGGAGTACACAAGGAACTTCAGAAATTTATATTTCACTGAATAACCCAAGAAATGTTGGTCCTTAGAAAGCCGTTAGATAAACCCGCTCACTACAAATGACCAATCTGGTTGTTACATATGAAGCATGATCCACTGCTAGGTACATATATGGTGATCTAGTCAATATCGTGTAACACTTCACTGGCGTTTCTGCCTTGAGCACAAGCACCCCCTCATTGGTTGAAAAGAGCCATGTTGGTTGGAAGTGTTCATGTTGTTAGAAGCGAAGCAACTGTAACAACTGCATTTCATATTCGTTAGTGAACCAGAGAAGTGCAGAGCCACAAAAGGAACCCCCATTGCCAGGAAAATTGCATCCTCTCTTGGTCCAGCTTGGGGCCATAGGAGAGGGACGGCTATTGTGAATGGCCAATAGCCTGAGGGGTACAATTCATGGGGTCGTCAACTGGTGTTGATTGTGGTGTTCTCTTTTGTTGACAAAGGGTACAATATTTGTTGCCAAAGCTGAGGGGGGGGGAGAGGGGCTTAAATCACCCTCCCTGGTGACGCTCACAGGCAACTTGCATGATGACCTCCAATAAAAGCCAAGCCATGGATAAACCTGAGAATTATGAATGAAGGTTAGTTTTTGGCACAATACTTTCTGAAAAGAGAAAAATGTGCTTTAGACAAGATTTCCTCTGCCAATATTTTCACGGAGGTGATGGGTGGCGGAGTTGGGGATGTGGAATACAAACCAGGCTTACTCATTCGTTAGGGCAACAATTTCCACTTGTAGTTCATTTGCGGTTTGCTGCAACTGTTCAACTCCTTTTGTCAAACTCTCCACTGTTTCTAGTGGCTGTGTTTCTGTGGCTGATTCCACTTGATTTCTCACCTACCAAAAAAACAGAACCCAAAATAGACATTTTGGTGGTACATGTACAACTTTAACTTCCATTGATGTACTTTAATTATAACAGAGCTTAACGGCACATATCTTGTCTTGTGGAAATTTACGTCACTTTGTAATAAACATCACCTTTATGAGAATGTGGCATACAGTGACTTACTGGTGATTTAAAATCGTCATTTCTTGGGCGTTTCCTCGCTGAATGTCTGCCAGAGTGCATGTTCCTTGGTTGAAGTCTACTTTGAAGAAGTTGAAAAAACTAGCTGCTTTAGTAAAATTCTGTCATCTTGGTCAAATATTGCCATGGTGTAAAAACTGTGTTAGAGAATCCCTAGCTTGCGGAAAATGAGAAATCATGTCCAAAAGAGGCATGGTTGACCATTGACATCCCCACCAGAAGACTACATAGGCCCTACTAAAGTTAGAGGCACACATGACGCAAAAGGATTTAGAAGTTGTAACATACAGTGCTCCAAATATTTAACAGGCAGGGATGTCTTGGGCTTCAGAAACAAACAAGAACTAGTCACACAATCACACGATGAAACACATTTTTAAAAAGAGGTTTTTGTGAAAAACCACAAAATACAACATTGGGTCTAAATTCAGTACAGGAATGGAACTTGGACTTTGACAAAAAATGAGGAAATTCCAATCTTTACAAGACAAGTCTCTGTACAGTGTTTTTCAATTTTCAATCGCATGAATG
This sequence comes from Acanthaster planci, assembly GCF_001949145.1. The sequence continues at coordinate 527,378 of NW_019091377.1, read as the reverse complement.
TGAAGTGAAAAGTGAGGATATCAGCTGATCCGAGGAAAAGTTGCATGCCTAATTCTACTCAATCATGTCAATATGTCCATTTCATATTAGGCCAATTACTTAGCCATGTGAAATTAATTTTAACCTGAAGTTTTTGAATAACTACCTATGAACAGGTGTTGAAAGTAGATTTGTTGATGAAGATGATGACGTCATGCCCATTCCAACATTCGCATCAACAACATCAGCCTGTACCGGCTTTTCACTTTCATGACTTCGATGTCGTTTAAATAATCTACTTCTTTGGCACGTTTGAGCTTTGTGAGCAGGCGTGTGAATGGAGTCCGGCTCTGGTTGCTCGTGGGTTCTTTTTCTTGCGCTGGCGGTCTCGCCATGTTCACTTTCTCTTGGAATGTTGGGTTCCTCTTCTGTAACACTAGGATTTTCGTCACTGCAAACTTGCACGTGGTTTTCCTGTTGTTTTGAGCAAATTCCTGGCGAAAGCATGAAAATTTCATAGACTCTTTTTCGTCTAGCTGATCCCAAATAGCGCCTTTTGGTCCCTGTAGCTGGGGTTCGGCTTGTGTTTGCTTCACAAGGCGACGACATTACGGAAAATGGAGCACAAAAAACAGAATATATTTATTTGAAAAAAAGTACAACCTCAGGCCTCCCGCGCTGCACAACCGTAGATACTGCAGCAAATGCTGCAGCAGACGAATTTCCCGCAACGTTACTTCCGGTTGTACTTTGACAACCGCGGCTCAAGTGTTGGGCGATGTTTTCCAAAAAATTGGGCGCTTTTTATAATTAATCTTATCAATGTTAAGCTAACAGCGGCATTGGGCGATGAAAATAGCCGCCAGTAACCACAGACGCTGGAAAACCCTCGAGTTCATAGGAATTCGTCATTAATAGATTAATGGATTTCTCTCAGTCTGGCTTTCATTAAAAATTGATGTTTTAGACTTACTGAATACAAACATAGTTTTTATGTAAAATGAAAATTCAGTGTTAATTCTCGTCATCAAAGTTAAATTTTACAGAGGGAGTGAAATGATACTGACCCACTCAACTTTATTTTGGGTAACTTAGAGGTTTTCCCGAGTGAAGAGTGAATTGTTAACTAGCTGGAAAGTGCAAAGTATACTATGGGTACGGAATGTCAACAAATGTGACATTTTTAGTGGTTAGAAACCAAGAGATCAGGTTGCGGTGCACCCGTACGGGTGAACATGAAACACTACCCTTGTCTAGATTTTTACCTCCAAGTGAAAGAATCGCAACATGGAAGATGCACTTGCCCAAAAATACGACCGAATTCAACAGTTCGCTACCCGCGTAAGTTCGCTACCTTAGGGTTGCAGACCACTGATTCAAGTGAGAATTTCTGGCCAGCTCATACTATAGCATTAAAAGTGCCCCCTCAGTATCTTTTGAAAAAGGAGATTGTTTGGCCCCCAAAATGGTGAGATTGTGTAAATCGTTGTCAGGATCAACTCCCTGGGTCTTTGAGCTTTCATATGAGAGCAGAATGGATAAAACCTACGGTTGAAAATGGGCCTAAGTCAGTAAGTGCCCGAGAAAGTTGAGGGTTGCCACTTGAAAAATGGCTGCAATCGGACTTCGGAAAAATCCCTTTTCGGGGGTGATTTTGTTTTGTGGGAATAATTAAAAATTTAATTCGTTAACCCACAAAAAATTGAAAAGAAATTGAAAGATTAGGGACTACACAATAATTCATTTGTGTTTCTGAAATCTCAGCGATGTTGGTATGCATGTTATTGGGCCCTGAACAGTGCTGATTTTACTCTGTTTCCAATTGGGCTTGAATTACTGAACTGTACCCTTATAGCGGTAGGCAAGTTCCTACCTCTGGACCCCTAGCAGCCTATAATGGGGAAGTAGGCCTACTACTAGGCCTACATCATAGTTGGGAAGCATTCCACATGGATATCACTAATGTTTCTCCTGAGGGCCCATATGATATAGGCCCCCCCCCATATATCACATAGCCATCAGAAACATGTCCAAGGCCAAGGAAGTATTTTTCAAGTGTCAAGTCAAGTGGTCCTAATGAAAGTATGAGTTTCATCGTGCTCATGCTGTAGGCCTAGGCCTATATAGGCCGAGGCAGATAGTCGTACTTTTGTTGTAGGGATTTCTTGACTGGATGTCAAGTGACACTGATCATGTTTCATATTGCATGTAGGCTTTTTTTCTGAAGTGAAATGGTAATGTTATTCTGGACTAATACCATTCAAGACCTAGCTGGTTCATGAGTGCTTTGTGTACGCCTACATACACCAACCTATTAATCATGTTATTCATTTCAAACCATTCCAAGGATATAGTGCTGGCAGGAGTATCCCAGCCAATGAAAACGTATTCATTTGCATACTAGTTCTCAGCAGGTGACACCACTCAGCCCTCCACAACCACAAAGTAACCGCGTCGAAGAGATGGGTTTGCAAACCACTATGATGAGAAAAAATTCCATCATATCTGCCCACACCCGGCTGTCATCATCAAACTTTTCTCTAGAACTCCAGGCCCCCATCCCATCAATCATGATGTTAATTGTCATTTTCTTTGTGTCTGCAGGACTGGTTAGGACCAAGCAGTGCGTCGTTAGCAAGGTTGGAACGCGTCAAGGCCAATGTGCATAACATCACACCTACGCTGTCCAAAAACCTACGTCCAACCTCCGCCAGCCGCACCCACAAAACATACACCGAGTTGGACACAGCTCCACCTCTTGCATCCAAGGCACTCCATTCCACTGCATCAGCATGGTAAATCAATTAAAATGTTTTGCTGTAATACTAGTGAGAATGGCTAATGTATGAAATGTCTGGTATCCTGATTTTTTTCATTACACTTGCCCATATTCAAATGTGATTTCTCCAAACTAAATACAGTTTTTGCAGTATTGCATGACCAGTACTGCCTGCTTTGATGCTCAACAACCGTCAAATCAGGATTGGTCTGGTGTCGGTGTGCCACCCTAACCCTCACTGAATGATGCCAGGACACCAGTTGTCTCCTACATAATTATTGAAGAACTTGCCACTGGATTATGAGATGGAATCTGATGATTTTGAGTCTCTTTAATTCCCAGCACTGAGAACAATCCTAACTCTTTATTTGTTTGAATACAGGGGCAGTGATGCTTCCATTCCAGAGCTCATCAAGCAGCAAGGGGAGAGACAATCCCAGCGGCAGGAGAGCACCAAGGGGCCGCGCCGTCCCTGGAGTGGTCGCAAGGTGCCCTCTAGCCCAACCCAGCGGAGGCCCAGCTCGGAGAGCAGTGCCGCTGAAGCAGAGAACGAGTCTCAGCGCAGGCTGAACGCCTTTATTAACGGTAAGTAAGTGAAGGGGTTGTAAATGACAGAAGACAGGGTGTGGGCACTGTGAGCAAGTGTCCCTCATCAGTGGTTCATGGAACCATTGGGCCAAGTGGCTGATCATCTTATTCCCACTTCAAGAAATTATCCAGAGCTGGAAGATACAATCTATCCAAACTTCCCTGATTTTAAAAACAGTGTGCCCTGAGCCATCAGGCCAGCGTTTATCTCTGGTTTCCTCAGCACAAAAAGATATTTCGTCAGCTAATGCCAGTGCCCATGCACACTCCTGGGTGGAGAGAGGCAAGCAGGGTTAAAATGACTTGCTCAAAGCCACAAGTTATGGCTAGCAGCTGGATTCCAACTCCTCATCCTCTGATCAGGAGTCCTGAACCGTAACCACTAGGGTATGTACCCCTCCAACTCCCAACATATTTACAGAGAATAAATGAGGAAGACCTCAACCCAAATGATGTTGTTGCTAGGAAACTACGTATCACTGGTTGTTGATTACACTTTTATTTATTTCATTTTGATGTCCTCTTATCAACATGATTTTGAAGTTCAAATTTTATTGGTGGACTTTTCCAGTGAAAGGAGCCAAGTATGACCCAAAGAGCCGCCCACCCAGTGGCAGGGGTCCAAGGCAGACCACGGGCACAGCCTTGGCCGAGCTGATGGTGGGCTTGGAGGAACTCAGTCAGCAACAGGTGGAGAGCACTCTTGAGGAGTTCATCAGGCACCAGCCCAGCCCCAGAAGGCATGACCTGGGTAAGTTGGAGGGGTGGTGCTGGCATCTTCACATCATGATATTGAGATCGGAACATTGGGACATTGAGACACCAAGACATCAAAACATTAAAGGCAAGATGATAAGGGATATGTTTTGTATTATTCATGTATAAACCAGTAAATTGTGATCTACAGAATGATATATCTCGTGATGTGATACTTGGTTTCTTGGATAAGTACGAGAAAAATACTTTGGGCTCAAACATGTACGGTTGAGCCCCTAGTGTAATTTCTTCCTAGTCTTCACTTGACGCAATATCCAAATTTTAACTCCAAATTGGAAGAGGACAAGTCAGATACATTATTGTCAGATCTGACTTTAGAATTGGCTGAATACGACGATGAAGACGACACTTCTGAGATTTCACATTCAGCCATTTTGCTCAACCGATTCTGTCAGCGTGCACATGTGGGATCTACATGTACAAGCATACCATGTTTGCTTGCAGACAAATATGCAGTGCTGCGGCCCAGCTGATTTGTCTGGTGCCCAGGTGTCATTTCGTGCGACTGATGTTCTGTGCCTCTGTTTGTGGCTACGGAATTTAAACTGCAACTGAATCCACAGGGGGGGGGAGGGAATTTGGGGGGTCAAATAAACACACAAATAATGAACACAAATTGGTTTTGCTTTTATTTTACATTATACGTATATACATCAGTGTATTTAGTGATTAAAATGGGTTATGACAGATTTTGGTTGCCTGCACCCTTTTAAGTCATCTTGACACTAGTTATATATCAAGGCATTACAATATCATGGCATCAAGATATCAGGACACCAAGAGATTGGGGGTGGAGGAGGGTCCAATGAAATCTGCACTCTCCATCTATTTTTGGATGGATTATAAGGAATTTGGGTGAGGGGGGTGCATGATGTGAAAGATTTTTGTATGATTTTAGTTTCAAGACAATGCATTGGTACTTTTCACTTAGCGCGGCTTTCCGCTATGTATGGTGACCATCCATCACTGGTGGTCCCTCCCCCTGCCCCTCATGGCTCACCCATTCCTGATGAGCAGGTGCCTGGTGAAAATGTTGATGAAGAGATAGCAGTTTCCGAGGACGAGGACAATGCAGTTGAACATGACAGTGATAGTCATGGGACTCCGTACAAGGAGATATCAGTCAAACAGGTGAGAGTGAGGCTATTGTATGCAAATCACCTGGCTAAGGCATGATGGAACATGCGCCTATGGAAGCTTCCAAGCTAACGGCTGTGTGCATTTCCCATTGACTTATGTATTAATTCTAGCCGTAGCCATGTACTTTGGACACTACTTGAGTCTATGGACTGTGTACATTAATGAGTTTTATAGGGGCTTTGCTACTGAGCATGAATGCTCCCTTTGGCTTTCACAACTTGAAGGCCTGCACACATTGGCTGGTGTACGTATGGCAGAGACTACTTGCAGGTAATATTCATCAATCTTCTGATGGGCGTACGGCACACTACTGCAATGGACATATTGATCAGCAACCATCTGTCAACAACTGGTTGATTTTGCTTGGTGCCCAGGGTATACTTTTTCCCACAGGTTACCATGCAAAAAATTGACCAGTGGTTGACAGATTAAACTGAACTTGGCCTATGATGGGCAGGTTTTTGCCCAGCCTACCTCCTTTTTGACAATGAGGGGGTACTAGTTCATGTAATCAAATGCATTCCGAGACTGAGACTTAAAACAGTTTATAGAGTGTCCACACTGAGTTCAAGGCTGGTTTCGTCCATTTGGTCGGTCACAGCCAACCGTCCCTCAGCTCTTGCGACGTCCCACCCCTGAACCAGTGAGACTGTCCATGACAATACCTGCTGTGGAGGATGATACAAGTGAACCTGAGCAGGAAGTGGATGACTTCATTGATTCTGATGGGTAAGAACAGCTAGGTCATAAATGAAATGCTCTAGTTTGTATTCTACTTTGTAAAGGGGAAGAAATGTGCTCAAATCAACAGACATAATGTAGGGCAAATCAGATTTCTGGGTTTGCTCAACTCGGTCAAAAACGTGAATTTCAAGTCTTGTCTTTTGCTGTCTAATGCTGGCTTTGGCCTTCTTTGTTTGGGGCAAATGAATGTAGACCTCAGGAGGAATCATCAGATGGCAAGCAGCCAACAGATCTAGAGCTTCAGAGTGTGACCAGTGAAGTCTTGTCTCAACTTGAGGAACCCTCCAACAGTCCCTCTGAGCTGCCCTACCGTGACCAACCCACATCCTCAAACTCTGAGCAACATGTCAGGGTGGTTCTTCGGGGCTTGCCAGAAAAAAAGGACAAAGTGGCAGATGGAGAAGTTTTGGTGGGTACCTCCGATCCCGAAGAGGTCATTGAGAAGAAGTCCCAATATAAACCTAAAAGCAAACATTCGGTCCACATCATGGAGGAGCGTAATGTCACAATTGATATAACGCCCCGTGATATCTTGAAACCGTTTGTACCCCACCCGCCGGTTGGAAAGAGACAACCCCAAAGTGCAGCCAATGCAAGTAGGAATGTTACTGAGACAGCATCCAGTGCTCCAGGCTCCAGAGCTACAAGTGTTTCCCCAGCCCAAAAGATACCTGCTAGAGCCAAGACTGCAAGACCCCGATCAGCGAAGGTACCAATTGTTGGAGTGGAGTACGGGGATGATACGGAACAGTCTAAGATGGAAGGTCCACAGTCCAAATCGGATGGTGTTCAGCACAGCAAGACACAGCCGGACGTTGAGACCATGATGTCACGGATGGCTCTATCAGAGGAAACTGATGATATTAAGCCGGCAACTGGAGCATCGTCGGTCACCAGACAGATATCCCAAACCTCCTTCAAGAGGAACTACTACGAGTTGTCAAGGGAGTTGACTTACCCCACCCAGGCAGCTGTGCTCACGACTAAGACCATCCAGTTTGGAGACCAAGGGCCCACGGAGGAGAAGTCGGTCTCCGTCATCAGACAGGCGACAGAGCCTTTCCGGTCTGCCTTGCTGAGGCAAGACAAGAGGAAAGACGTGGGTGAAGGACTGAGGGGGAGAGCCGGTAGCACAAGCAGTGACGATGCCTCTTGTCGGACGCACAGCATTATCAGGAGACCAACCAAGCCTGCCAATAACGTGAGTATCACGTGCAGCTGCTCTGAGAGGGTGCCCTATAGCCTAACAAGCCTGAAGTAGGCTGGTTTGTTGGCTACATTTTCTTCAAGATTCTGAAAGGAGTATGTAGACTAGGACTCAATCTCACAGCGCTTTCTAGAAGGAAATTTATACAAGCACTTGTTTATGCACTAAGCACAATTCAGCAGGGAACCAGTTACAATATTAGTGCACAGTGTACGACATTCTGGCTGGTGACCTGTTTTTCTAAGCAAATACTTTCAGTGCTCAGTGAATTTCTGTGCTTGAAAGCTCTGAATCGGACCTAGTTGACAAGTGGGAACAATTAAGAATACACATGGTTAATAACAAGCCAAGTATATTTGAGATTCATTCTGAAGGAACCCTTTTTGTTAATCATTCGTCCTTGACTCCTAACAAAATGTTCAGGTCGGCATGACAGCTCTGCCCAGACCTGAGTCAAGAATGAGTCACAGACAAGGAGATACCGATATCAGCACAACCCCAGGGGAGATGGAAATGGCTGAGCAGTCAGAGCCAGTCACTAATGGCAAAGTATCTCTCGTAAGAAAATAACACAGTTCATGACCCTGTATTTGTACTTTTCATAAACATAAAAATTCCACACAGCAAGACTCGACTTCATCCAGTCTTGAAGACAAATATTTTGTCTATAAGGGATATCAGGGGATCGTTTTAATAGCATTATGTTGCTGAGCCGAAGATGGCAGCAACTGAGACACATATATCCATACAGAAAACAAAGCTACTCAGTCTGTTTTGTACATTAAAATTTTCATACATGCACATCAAACGGGTCAAAGTTTGACATGTCACTTTGCATTGAGAATCTGTTGACATTATGGGAGATTGTTCAGACAAACATCAGTGTGCAGCTCTTGTGTCTCATTTCCAGGTGCCCACAAGGCCGGTCTCTGCTCCGAGCAAGGGACATAGTGCAGAGATTGCTTCTGGAAGAAAAAGTCCAGGGAAGATGAGAAGACGTCCGCATTCGGCCAAACCTCCTGCAAATGTATCGTTTACGTTGTTACATTTAGCTCTTTGGCCACAGTAACTTTCAAAGTCAACCACATTCAGCCATTTCTTTTGTTATTTCTGAGGATGTTAAGTTTTAATCTCGTTATCGTCTTTTTCTGTCATCTTTGTTTTCAGTTGGTGAATGTTCACAAATTAATATGATGTAATTTACATCAATGATTATACAGATGAGATCTGACGTTTGTAAACTTGCCAGCAAATCTAGCACAGCCATTGTGGTCACACCAAAGAAACGGTGAGTGAAAAAGAAGTTACATACTCTCATTTCCATAAACAAAATTATGAAGCTTACTTTAAAAAAAAGATTAGTTTAACAACATTTTCGTGTTCAACGGAGGAATGTTAATGATTGTTATCATATTTTAATATTTAATATGATACAGTACAATTTCATTTGTAAATGTATTTTTTCAATCATAATACCTGCAAATGGCAGATCTCTGCTGTTGGATATCAAATATTAAATAACTAAACAAAATTAAAATACTAAAGCGACCAGCAGCAAAGGACTTTGTCCCAGAAACTAACGAATATCATGCGGACTTGTTTGCATAACTAGAACATGCAAAGGGACCAAATGACATTTAGAATTGTTGAAGTCAGTCAGACGTTACTTTTTTGAGAAAGTTTATAGATCCTTTTGTGTTCTAATATTGCAGTGCTATTGACTACAAGAGGAATCGAGAGGCAGTGAAAGCATTACGAGAGGGCACCCTCAACAAGGAGAAGAAATACTCCAAGCTGAGTTAGTCCATAGCCGGATATAGAGTTGTGACAACCATGGATTAGAAGCAATTTTGCTGCCAAAGTCTGCACTGTGTGAAACAGTCATTCATCTTTTGATCTGTTCGTCATGTCACCTTGAAGCATCTGCCTAATTGAGCAGAAAAGAGCCGTGTTGGTCGGGAGTGTTCATTTTGCTGGTAGCGACACGACCGTATTATGTGCATTTTATAGTCAACTGTGAATCAGTAAAGTGCAGCTCCGACCAAGGCTGCATCCGAATCTCTTGTCTAGAGCTAGGTCTAGGTCTTCGCTCCAATGGAAATGCGTGGAGACGCGCAGACAATAGACCTAGCCGTAACTCTGGAAGCCCGTTTTGGACACGGCCTAAAGGAGCCTCCGTTACTTGGAAAATTGTTGGTTGGAAACTTGTGCCCTCCCTTGGTCCAGCTCGGCGCTCATTGTAAAAATGCGGCCATTTTTACATCCGTATCCTGCATACAACAACCCACCAATGAGCAAACAAACTGGCGTCATAGTCATACACCACGATGCATACCATCTCAGGTCACAACTCTGTAAGGCTCTTAGTATAGTATGTGCACCAGTAGTCAAATGGTGAAACGTACGGCAAGGTGGAGCCATGAGGGGGCTCGTTGGAGATTCCTGTCACCGCACATTATTTTACAGTTTGAAATGGGAAACCCACAGCATCACGTAGGAGCTCAAAGCCAAATCCACGCATTGGCCTGGATGGGATTTGAACCCAAGTCACAGAAGTGGAAGGTTAGGAAAGAACCATCTTCTCATCCAAAACTCCTGTTGGCTTAGTGAGCACAAAATTGTCCATGACTGCTTTTCATCTTGTCGTGGTGATTACATTTTTTGCATTGATGGTCTTTTCATGTTTTCCGTCAGTTGTTGCAGCGGACGAGCCCAAGCCAATTATCCGAAGACCAAGGAAACAGGAGTCGGAATCATCCGAAGAAGAGGAACCACAAGTATGGAATTCATTACCAACTCCACCAATACGAGACTTTTCCTTACAATCAAACATTCTCATGCACTTTTTTCAAATTCGTGTTGACATTACACCCCTAACCTTTTGACCTCAAACAAAATTCTACCCTTTTCCGCGGGGAACTTTCCAGTTAAGTCTCATGAGGACATGTCTCTGTGTGGAAACCCAAACTGGCAGATACCAGGACAAGCCAATAGATATTTGGAGTATAACATGACTTTAACAGTTAAACTGCTCTGTCGTAATATGCAGTCAAGTTTGACTAGAATTTAGTAAAATCTGACTAGCGCTTCAGGGTCAGCTGGGTGCAAGTGGAAATTAGTCAACCTGACTAGATTTTTCAGTCAGTTCATTGACAGTCCAAAAGGCATCGAATAGGAATCTTGTCAGAAAGCATGATTTGCCAACGTCAGCGCGGCGGATGTTTGACTGAATCTGTAGTCAAGTTTGAACAACTAGGAAAATCACTCAACATTTTGATTTGGTTGTTTTAAGAGTGTGAGTGGTCAGAAGAGGCATTTATTTGTAATTTTGTTTACAGTGAGCCCCACAGACAAACCTTTTTGCAACTGTGGCAGGGCAGAGGACACACTGCGAGCACGGCCGATCAGTGCATTCTTGCAGTAAAGCCATTAATTCAGTGACCCTACTTAAATCAAATAGTGCTTACTACACTACAGTATTAAGTTTCATTTTACCCTGCGCTGTAAACCGATACCTGTGTACCCCGGTGCCCAAACTAGTACGTTTTCACTCTGTAGCATTTGACAGAAAAATTCCTTAGACTGAGGTTGCTGTAAGTGCTGGCATTACCTGCCTGGCCCAGAAATTATCGCACTGAAATCAATGTAGCTTCAGTTACGAATTGTGGATCAGCATAAATTTGTGACACTGAAGTTTCTGGATCAAGCTTGTCGATGTGGTGACATACATTTTGTCGGAAGAAGTGAAATTGAGCCAATGAGACAATCCTCCAAGATACATGCCCACCATTTTGAGGGATGGATAGTGTCTAATTTTCACTAGAATCTCGTCCCGTATTATTTCTTACATTGGACAACTTAGCTATCGCTGCAACAGTGAAACACCTTTGCGTATTCCGGTAAGAAATCGTAAGATTCTTGCATGGACGCCTGCTCTTTTCAGTTTAAAAGCAACAAACATGAGATGTTTGGAACTGGACCGAGAAAGCTCCTTAAAAGGCTCCCGGCGTTGCCTTCAGATCCGAAAATATCTCGATATAATTTTCAGCGTGCTGTGTCAAGCCAGTGCAAATCCTTTTCAATGCTGTTTTGCTTGGGACGAAATTCAACTGTGTACGTTAATAATGAACCGGTAAACAGAATGATTGGCTTATTTCTCGTGAATGGATTGTTGTGATTTCCTCGATTTGGTTACAGATCGTCCCGTTAAGCGCTCAAGAACAAGAAATGGAAGACATGCATCAACAGCTGCTAGAGAGGGGTGTCAATGTGTCTGCACATACCCTGGCAAGGTGGGATAGTATGATGGTTCCATTATACACCGCAGAAGTGGTTTGGAATACACGACCAGAAATTAGGGGGCCGGGTACCCGGGACCAACTTACAGATTTATACGTAGGAAATTTTCCAAATTGTAAAGAAAAGTTTTGAAAGAGTTTTGTTGTGATATTTTTAAATAAACGGGCCACACAGAATGTTATTTGCACAATAGTGCACTTCCAAGAGTTTGCAACGCACTGGCCAATTACAATGTGCGAAATCTGTCGACCCGATGTAAGTTTGGAAAGGGTCGACAGATTTCGTACATTGTGATTGGCCAACACGCTGCAAACTCTTGAAGGCGCACTATTATGAATTGCCCGTATTCGTCAACATTTAAAGTAAGGTTGTCATTAGATGTACTGAAATGACATATTAAAGGCACGGTCCCATACTTGCAGCTGTCCATAAAGGAATTAATTGTTGAAAAGCACTGGTTTAAAGATAGCTATGGGAATAAGCTCCCTGTGAAATATTTCTATCAGGCAAGATGTCAAGAAGAAAAAGTGATAGTAGGCAATTTCTAAAGATCTGTCTACAGACAAATTTTGGGATATTACTATCAGGAATTTGTTTTTAATTAATGAAGTCCAAGCAAGTGTAAACTTGATTTACACGGTATGTGCAAGCGGTTGCTATAATTCGTCGGGTCAGTGTGCAACATCGCTCAGCCGCAGTCGGCCGAATGAGAGCATATCCCAGACGCCGAAGTTTGGTGCAGTTCAAAACATGACTGCAACTTCTAATTTGAAATAGCGATCCCAGAATGTAATTTTTCGCGGAATGTATGGCACTCGCACTTCATGAGGATTTTTGGAAAGCAACATAATGTACGTGTAAAAATAACATGAGCGAATGCACCGGGAACACATTCTCTTATGAAAGTATAATAATGCATTGACGCCAGTTGGCTTTTCTTGCCTGACAGGGGACTTTTACCTCCCACCCAGCGAGGTTATGATGACTGCTTGTTAGAACTTCCAGAAAAATCCTCCCTCGGGTAAGGCCCGTGACAAACGTGATAATGTGATTGCGTGAACCAAGATTGACAGAGTCCACCCTCTAGGACTCAATGCCCTCGCCTTTCAGACCTCGGGCTCAGCTAAACTGGTTTAAGTCTAGCCTATGTCTCTCACGTGGAAGTGGTCAGACAGCGGTGGGTTGGGATTCTTTTGTCAATGGCTAAAATGCGCCTGCGGAGAGGGTTTGCTGAACACTAGCGTCAGCAGAAACAGAGAGTCCCACGAGGCGTAGGCCCTTCTGTTAATACTTAGGACATAGTTGTGACATTGCACAATAGTAAAAAAAACATGGGCAGTAATAACGAATAATGCTAGTAGCCCTTTTGGAAATAATTTGTTTGTGGAGAAAATCCAGGGCCCAGAGGTTACATTTTAGACGCTCAAATATCGGAAAGGAGTTAGAGCTTTGTAAAAACTGTCAAAATTAAAAGTTTGTTTTTCTATTTTTGCCTGTGGTCCTGAAGTTGATACGTGCAAATTTTATAGTTCATGATGTGTGCCTGCACAGCAGCATTAGCTGTCTGTGGGCGTATTAGTTTTCTTCCTTCTACGTTTCTTTATTTTGATCTTACAGATTGTTGAATCAGCCAGAAGTTTGGCTTGGGAAGCTGTTCCGAAAATACAAATTGGCAGAAAAAGCACTAGGTGAGCAGAATTAATAACAAAGGGCCTATTCATAAACACATGTACCTCAGACATTCTCCCTATTCAACAGTGTGCAACTTGACTGTGCATTAACATTTGATAACGCCCGCTGAGAAGTGACAATACCCGCTGCGTAAATCACGCGCTGGCATCTTGGACACAAGGCAGTTTAATCGATTCTAATTGGTCAAGAGTCTGTGTGCATGCGGCTCGCCACGCACGCGCCAGGTCCATATCAGGAGAGTCTTTTGGACAACTTGCACAGGAAATATACCATAATATGGACAGGGGTGTTCGGGAAACTGGAAGTAAAATTCTAGCAGAAAATCGTGGGAAATCCATCATAATGGACTTCTTTTAACTCGGACTAAAAAGGTATTTATGAATTGGAATGAATCTGTGCAGCGGCTCGGGCATTAGTCACGTCCATTCTCCTGAATCGGTCTTAAACGCACGTTTAGGACCGGCTCATTTAAAGAAAGATAAGGCATTCATAAACAGGTTGCTGTTATTTTTCTGTGGATAAAATGGCTCTTATTTCAAAAGATGCATGTTACAATCAACCATTACAGGCGCATGTTATGCAAGCATTTTAGTAAGCGAATCAGTATTCAAAAATAAGGACATCTCTGACATAATAGAGAAAGAAACAAATCAGAATTTGGAAGTTTTGGGGTTCGAAATTAAAAACTAGAAATGAAATTATCTGCTTCCAAAACGGTGTAATTTGTAAAAGAGACAGGAATAGATAACACTAGATATCAAATATCCTAACTGAATAAACTTCAACAGGCTGCAGCATCCAACAGTGCCACTGTTGAAATCATCTATACTTTGCGTAGGTCAATTTGCATTTTGTAGCAAGCCAAAGAGTATTTAAGAAAATGGATAACATCTGACCAATAGAAAAGAGCAGTCCTTAAATCAAATTAGACTTCCGCCAATGCAGAGGTTCTGTGGCAGGAAACCAAGTCAAAATTCTTTGTTTACCAAGTAGGGATCAATGGTGTCGCAGTTCCAGTTGCATCTCCGTGGAGAAAAATTGACCTGTACCAAATGAAAAGAGCCCCTGGAGATTTGAGTCCATTCAAATGGCGCATTTCCCTCCTCATATAGCCTCCCCGTTGCCATGCAGGAGACACTTACCGTCGGCCGTTTACGACAAATGGCCCACTGCTGAGTCTTTCATTGGTCTTATTCTCGTTATAGCATCGCCATTTACAAAGATTGTAGGTACTAGGAATAAATGCAGTTGCAGGTGCACAACTCCTTAATTGCACTGTTACCGAGACTCGCTCTCAAGACAAAAGAGCCCCCTCATCATCCAAATGACATGTTTGCTGTTGAAATTTGTTTTTAATGTCTGTATTCAGTTGGAATATAAATTGCATCAAATGGAATTCTGCCATGAAGGATTCATAGAAAAAGGTTTTGATATAAAAAATAATAAAAAAACCAAAAAAAGCCTACCACACTTTGTGGTCTCACAGTAATATTCATTGTGTTCTTAAAACTCAAAATATGTAATTTTTTTCTGCATTAACTAGGATTTACATATAGGAGTGATACGCTTGCGATCAGATGTTGTGTTATTGATTTGTTTTGTGAAGTCAAGAATTTAGTGCATTATTTCAAAAGTTGTCCCTGTCAGCTCAAAGGCGCAGACACAACTGTGCTGTTAAGTCAGGGGACCAGATCTCCAAGTTATGTCTTTGAATCTTGGATGGATTATCTTAATTTCCCCTCAGTTACTGGTCAGTCACAATCTTCCTAATGGGTTCAGAATTTATTGCAAAACTGAAGCGATCGGTACATGGAGCTGCACACTGAGCATGAGAAATCCTCTTGCTTCGTGGAAGATATATTTACAAGTTACAGAAAGTCACTGGCTTAATTTCCTGCAAAGTGTGTTTTTTTTGGGGGGGGGTCAGGAAGGTTCGGGTTGGGTTATCGAGCCATGGGCAAGGTTAGAAGCGGACCAGGATTATGACAAGAGTCCATTAAATCCTACCTGTGAAAAAGATCGACGTGGTCTCCTTAGGTCCGTACTCATCAGCTGTCCGTCTGGATGTGTGCTTTTAGCTCATAGCTCCCGGGGGAATGACAAGATGGACGGAAAGCTAAGCCAGGAGAGGAAATGCAACTACGAGAAGGAGCAAATTTTGTTGACACATTCACTCTGGGGACAAAAAGAGAAGAAAATGGGGAAAAAAAAACTAGTGGTGGCTGGACTGGAAGGGTATATTAATACATTTGTTGTAGCTCACATGCTTCAGGAAGCAGGAATTCGTAGATATAGAATTTATCTATGCAGCATCTTGGACACTACACTTTTTTATGTTTGTACATTTTTGATGAACATCTTTTTCTGTTATGGGCAAATTAAAGAAACATGAATGTGTTGGTTCTCAATTTGCCTGGAATTAAATAATGTGTCGATATTGTGTCTTGAAGTGGAAATAAAGGAACTGCATTAGCGCAAAAAATTGAGATCGGATGACCGTAGACCAATCTGACATGTGAATGTTTAATTATTGTTACAACAATCACATTGGGTTGCTGATACAACATAAACGGCTGGGACTGGTTTTCCAAGAAATTTGGCATGTTCGAAGTGAATAAAAATACATGTACATGTACATCAGGACTGCTGACTTAACGTGTCAGCGCCGTGTTAAAGTACGGTTGTGCTCTTTGACGCTGAGAATGGAACATTTTCAGGCCTCATCATTTTTTTTTCTATGGATACCTGTCTTGCAGCGATAGCCAACGAAAGGATGGCCATTCAGGCAGAGGCCGAAGCCAAAGTAGCGGCCAAGGGTCCGGCCAAGAAGAAGAAGAAGAGTGGGGGAAAGAAGAAGTTGAAGCACAAGAGGAGCAACACGGTGACGTGAACAGCGTGACGGACAGTCCCCAGTCACCCCCTGCCACATTATGCAGCAAAACACAGATGCGCAAAACTAATGCCGGGGCTGTATGGGAATCGCCAAATGGATAGGCCACTCGGTCAGTCTTTGTCCGAGATGGTCAGCCCAACTCTGGCACCCTTAAACCTGAGTGCACCACCAGGATTATAGCCTCATAAAGTCATTCTTAAAGGGTGTTTACTTCATAATTATAAAGTGAAGATGTGGCAGTTGGCAGTTTCAAGCCACTTTTTCCCTTTTCTTTGTGGACTTTTTTTTTAAATAATGGGAAGACTTTCTCCGCTCTTAAGAAAGGTCATTAAAAATGAAATAGAGCTGGGTTTATAGATATGGATTGAACGCATCCATCGTGCGAAGCACTGAGCGAATTTATGTTCATGTGAATTAATTCATTGCTGTGTGAGAGTGTAGTTCAAAACTCCGCTATAGCCAAATGCAAGTCACCTGCCCTGGAGCGGTTCGATGGTCTGGATCTTGCAGATACCAACTAATCTGAAGAGATTTGCTCGGAATTCATGAATTTTGCAAATTAAAAAACAGCGGTACGGGAAGATCATCCGCATATTTGTTTTGTATAAATCGGTGTTTCCACAGCAATCTGTAAATATCACACCACAAAATAACACTGACCTCCTATTATTCATCAGAATGACGAAATGGAAATATCTCGATAAGCTAGAATAGGACAGGTCATCAGCTGGGAAGAGATTCTGCTTTGAGAAATGCACACCATCAATGGAAATATCAGATTACTGATTCCCCCCCCCGGTCTGTGGGTAATTTTGCTGGGTAATCATTTAAGTGCATATAAGATTTACCTCTAACAAGAAATGGCCGCTTGGTCTTAAATAATCCTTAGTTTTTGTGGAGTGTGTCGTAAAAATCATAGGCCTACTGAAAAAAAACTCTCTGAAATTTGAAGAATAATGAATGACTACATTTTTATTCATTCGTGTGTGAGTAATTGTATAAGTGGCGTTTCCTTGTTTGGAATGGAACAGGGAATAGACCTATTCTTACAGTTTCACCCCATCATCAGGGATCAGATGACAAGTCACAGATGGATCCATGCAGTGTAAAAAAGTCTTAAAATGGCTTTTGTCACAGAGCATCCATCATCAGGCTGAAAAATAAACGTGATTGGTCGGCGTGGGGTGCGTGGGCTTTCGATTCTGGTTGGCGAATACTAGCTCGCTGACATTCATGGTCATAGTCGAACAAACTGATGTTCGTGGCAGAGACACCCAAAAATTATCCTTTTCGGGTAAGCTTCGAAATTAGGTTCTTGTATTTAATTGTTTCAAAATCTTCGATGCAACAATATGAAAAGACGTGATTTAGAGCATTTTAAAAAGCCGAACTCGTTATGCGGAGTAAACCTCTGCCTGCGTGGACATACACCAATTATACCAAAGCTCTCGAAAGGGCCGTAAAGGCAGTGGCATAGCCGGTGGAAAGGGGGAACTCCCCCCCCCCGCCGAAGAGCCTGGCTACGACACTGTTTGGAGGTAAAACATTCTTGTTTTTTATTATGACTCGCGTCTTAAAGTATTATTATAAGTGAAACGGAATATTGGCAAAAAGATTTAATTAGTGCTTCCATCATTACACACATTTTCAGCTGTTAGTCTGTTCACGAATGGTGGTCTGCGGACGCTTTCGCTGATTGAAATGCTTCTTAACGACGGCACTCAACGATCCCATAATATTTTAACGACCATTTGTCATATTAATTTGGTCCCAAATGACCAAAATTGTCCAACATTAATCTCTCAATGTTTTCAAGCAGCTAAGTAGCAGTCGACATTTATATTAATCCGTCAGAGATATTCTGGAACTAAAATGTGGAAATGTACGGCATTTGATCTTGGCCTAATTGATACTCGAACACTCTGGGGGAAAGCATAAGCCACTGGTTTATTAGCTGCCTATATACATTAAGCAGGGTGCACCTCGACCGTTTATTCCTTTAGAAGGGCAAATCATGACAATTTTGAACCAACCTAGAAAAGAAAACGATGTCGCCCGCTTGAGAGCAAACATCCTTGCCTTTCTGCATTAGGAACAGGACAAGACCCTCGCTCGTCACACTCGGATAAACGCATAGCTACGGGTGGCCCCCATGGTAAAGTTGACAAGACATTGTAATCGTACATGTCGTGTATGCATTTAAGGGGAAAATGAAATATCCTCAATGACAGAGATGCAAGTATACGCAGAGTTCAAAATAAAACGGGATAAACGTTTAGAACTCAAAAGTTTTTTCAGATTATGAAATCAGGAAGGTCATAGTGACGTCACGGGGGCGTTCGAAGCCTTAATTGGCCGCCTCCCTTGTATGTTAGGAAACGCTGTATGCACGCTGTGATGGCTCCTATACCAATGAGACTTCAGCCAGCAGTTAGTGTCAAAAAGCTTGGCTTGCGTGTTTTGCCTAATCTACCCCTATAGCCTTCAGTTTTCTCATTTTTGGCCCTTAAAAAGAGTTCGTGTATCGAAGTGCACGGACCGACCTAACCCGCATGCGCTTACAGCTAGCTCTTACCGACCCCTCAACCACTCAGAAAACGTAGAGCACACAATGACAGTAAAGTTAGTTTGATTGGACATTCCCATAGGTTTGTACAGGTTTGTACAGAATTCCATTATCGAGAAAAATCAGACATTCGCTGCACAAATCTATGGGAGTGTCCCATGTCCAATATCAAACTATAACTTTACTGTCATGAGCACACAACCCAGTTCTGCACGGATTGGCTTCCCAGAACAGCATGCATGCAAGGCTGCCCACGACACCATCAGCAAAGTGCGGCTTATACAAACGCCACTCAGAAACGTCGCAAGCGAAGTATTTTTATCAGAAAACGTATTCATCGTATTCATAAATTATGCAGCACATCACGTGACGCATATGAATACGTAACGCCACGAAGTTGTGCAAACAACCGGATGCTTTTCCACGCTACGTACAAGCACCAGAGATAATAAAGCATCCGAGACGACACAGAAAGCGGTGTTTTAGTAACTGTCGCTCAGCGAAAACACATTTGCATTATTATCACCGTCAGCATCTCGCCCATCGGCCGTGCGCATGCACTGAACTGACGCATGTCATGCTTCACACTGAAGGAGAAGCATTCGCTGTGCGCGGGCCAGGTGAGTTATTTTCTCCTGAATTCAACCGTAGCTTTTTTGGACCAACTCCTTTTCTTGCAATTGCAACAAGACGCTAACTGTGATGAAGATTCTTCCAACATTTTGAAGGGCTGAAGTCTTGTCCGCATTTGGAAACCACTTCTTATCATTTCCCTCTCAAGACTGCGAGTTTCGGGTGTTGTCTGAGTGAAGAACATACTCTCAACATCTTGACACACGGCACTTCGACACACGACATTTTTTGTGCGTTGCTAATCTCTTATTTGGAGCTCTGACAGGGAGATGTGTTCATTTCTCTCAGGTACATTAAAACTGAATTGGGATTGAAGCAGAACGTCAGAACAAAGCACGGGGCAGCACGAATATCGCTTATGCAACAAACGTGGCCGTTTGGTAGATTGAAATATTCTGAAACCATCTATTGTGGGAACGACAGTCGTGAATACCTCGAAATGGAGACGGAATGCGTTTATACGACAGTGCGTCTTGACGAGAGGGCTATGCCCTGCGGTGTATCTACTGCGAACTCGGAGATCCTGTCTGTACAGAATCACACTCTGTCAGGTTCCACTGAAGACGACCCTGATCTTACCTTCTTCGTGGTGTACGTCTTTGCGATATTGTTGCCTCTGTCGCTCTTCATTGTCACCGGGAATAGTGTGGTTGTTTTCGCCGTCTGTAATTCCAACGCGTCAGTGGTACTACAGAAGGCCACCAACATGTTTGTCGTGAGCCTAGCCGTGTCGGATTGCCTGGTAGGCGTCTCACTCGTACCCGTGTTCTACCTCGGCATCTTCATCGACAGCCTGAAGTCCAGTTTCTACGTCTGCTTGGTCATTACGTCTTTCCTGCACGTGTCGTGCGGAATCTCCATGTTGCACGTGCTGGGCATCGCGGGCGACCGTTTCGTGGCCGTCATGTACCCGCTGTTGTACCACAGTCACATGACCCAGCGTCGGACTACCATTGCAGTTGCTCTGACCTGGTGCCTAGCTATCGGCGTGGGGCTGACGCCATACTTGGGCTGGAGGAAACCAGCACGCAAACTGGAGTTCTGCTACATCGACCAGGTGCTTCCTTTCAGCTATGTCTTGTTCTCGTTCATTTTGACGTTTGCTGTTCCGCTCTTTGCGATGGCGGTCATATACACAAAGATCACGCTGGCGGCTCGACGGCACGTTCGACGCATCGCAGCGCTTTCAGCTGCACCGGTGAGCCGGTCCGTTGAGTCTGCGTCTCGAAAGGGAGATGGCCAAAGCAGTGTAGTGGTCAAATCGCAGAAGATTTTCTCCGTTGGGGACATGAAGGCCATCACGACGACGGCCATCGTGGTGGGTGTTTTTGTCCTGTGTTGGTTGCCCGCCTACGTCTTCAACTTTGTCATGCACCACCGCAACTCCGTCAGGCCGGCTGGTTCGGAGTTGCTTCGCTCACCCTTAGTCGAAGCAGCTCTCAACACACTGGCCTTCAGCAATTCCGCCGTCAACCCTATCATATACGCCTATCGCTACAAGGAGTTCCGACGGGGAATCAGGAAGGTGTTGGCAAGATTCTGCCGTCGGGTTTGCTTCAGTGTCTGCGCGATAACCGTCGATTCGAGACAGAAAAGACAACCCACAGTGATCAACTTGGAACAAATAACCGTCAACCCGTCGTCGGAGACGATCGGACACAGACAAAACTCTGGATACGCGTTCTCGTAATTAGATTTGAAACCTCTACAAATCTACAACATTTTACTGATTGAAATGGGAAAAATTACATTCACAGTCCGTGGTTTAAGGACAGGTCATACAGTTCAGGCAAATGTGAAAGCGCAACGACTTTGACATCACGAAAACTTTGTAGCAAAATTTCGCTCGACGTTGAGAGGTGCTCAACGTTTGCGAATTCGCAGCACGAATATACAAACTTTTGATCCGACGTCACATATTCGCGTTTGTGTTCGCTTTCGCGTCAAGTACAAACTGGCCCTTTACACTTTCATAATTATTACAAGATAAACATTTCGAATCTGCTTATCATCATTCAATTACTCCCGAATTAGCTTCAACATTACAAGGTAGAGACTGCAACAGAATAACTAATTGCATTCAGGGGCTAAAGTACTGTTATACAATCAAAGAAGCTCCATGTTCCGTGTTGTGCTGGTGTTCATCTAATCCTTGGGATCTACACTGACTGGTATTGTCCAATATTGACTCTAAGGTTGTTGTTATAAATTTTGGTATTTTTGAATCTAAATTTCAAAGAACTGAACACGAGTGGCGCAAACGGCTTTTACCGCACACTACACCTTACTCATTAATTACGCATTATGCTGATTATTGTAGTGTATGTATAATTAATTTCTACTCAACCAAAATATATAATAATTGTATTGAAGGAAGGAATTGCAGAAAAGAACAAGGGAAAGACGGATAAAAGGTGAATCAAGTGTAGTGGTAACTTGCCGGGACAGCAGATAAATGAGTGGAGCATGAAATGAAGGTAACTAGGAGATCGATAGTTTAATCTTCATGTCAAGACGAATTTTGTACAGGTGGGAAATGAGATGAGGTGGTATGATGGATTTGAGCGGAACTAGGCACTGATGTGGACTAAATGGCATGGGAATCAGATGGAATGGATGACTTGGCTTGATGTGTGAATACGTCGTCGGTCTTTTCATGAAAGGACGAATTTTTGATATCACTAGAAAAAGATTTTTCGAGAACTTAAATCGCATTTGAAGTTGGTCTCTATTTTAAACGCTTATTTCCCAATGCTACTACATGAAAGAGTGGATCTTAAATGCCTCAAAATCGCCGAACAATATTTATATAAGTCAATTAAAGTTGTTTATTTTGTAAACAAACAAATTCGTCTCTTCGTAAAAACGCTAAAATTCATGCGATTTTTGTCTATTTGTGAAAACGCAAAATGCCGTAAAGCGCGTGCCAGGCGCAAAATTGTTATAATTTTGTGTACATTTCCAGAGTAAAATTCGTCTCTTCGTGAAAACGGCGAAACGAGTTTGCCCATGAATTTGCCCTTAAATGCTAACGCTATATATTTGGAAGGAAAATTTGCCTCTTCGTGAAAACGCAAAATGCGGTTTAGTTAAAAATTTGCCCCGGGTAGATCCTCGTGATTTGGCTGATTTCAATAGACTTGGGGAAAATGATTACACCAAGTTGTAGGAATTGCATAGCTTATTTAATTTTGCCAAAAAACAGAAATTTGAAAAACTCATGATTTGGGGCCAAAGTGTCTCTTCGTGAAAACGGTGACGACATGACATTGTACAGTTTATTATTAGTACGAAGAGTTCGATCATTGAAGAGACTTCAGGAGCCAAGAAGCTGCTAAGCACAAAAAAATGCTTAGCAAGAATAGGTTACCAGCCAAAATGCCATGCAAAGTGTCTTACTTGTGGTGGCTCATTTTGCTCAGAACAAGAAATTAGCTCAGCAACATTTCCTGCTTGGTACCTCCATGGCATTTGGCCCAGGCAGGGCACGGAGAGTGGGTGCTGCTCCCCAAAGAAAATGTCAAAAAAGGGGGAAACGTTGAAAACTCAAAAGCCAAAGAGATGACACGGGGATGAATATCACCAATTAATTTGCTTGAAAAAATACCGAGATTGACCCCTTCGATCTACTGTTAATCGTTTATCAGTTCCTTGCTGGAGTGCTTCCACCATCCAGGAAAACGTGCTTTGCTATCCCCCTAGAAAAATCCTGGCGACACCATGGACCGGGGGCGTTTCATGGTTTGTACCAAGCACTCAATATGCAAGAAGCACCGAAACTATTCACCAGCGACATAAGCCAAACACATGTTATGCTTTACATGAATATGCTTTCGCGTCAGCTTTCTTGCAACTGTACACTAATTTCTATAGGCACAAATGATACTTCTGTGCTCATTAGCGCTCTGTGTAGAACTCCATCTCTGACTTTCACAGCGGGAATTCAACGGTGGTATAAGCTACTATAGAGAAAAGTGGTTGGATGGTTAGATAAAAAAATTACACGGATGGTGGCGGATGAAGAAGAGTGGTGAAATCGAGTGACAAGGAGCAAAGAAGGGCCTGTTCTCACGGGAAGGCGAAAATGGCGTTGGCAGGATGACTTACCTAGGAGAGCGGAAACCAGCTTGGTAATGAGATTATAAAGGCAGATGCTGTATGTCATAATTAGCGGAGTGGCAATGTGAACGCGTCGTGGGATTGAGTTTGAGAGAATATGTTGCAAAGAGGAGAAAACTTAAAAGGTGATGAATTTAATACATAAACAGGCCCACAAAGGTTATAAGCGCCATTCTAGTCTGAATAAACGATTTCAAGCTTTCCACAAATAATTCAAGATCATCTTATTGAAGGATTCACCTTCTATTTAGAGCGACAAAGCTACCAACAATACGAAAATTCAAGAGTCATGCATCGGCAACTCAATATTAAAATTCCTTTCGAGTGACCCTATCTGCTGACCCAATGCGCGTTTGGAAAGGGTCGACAGATTTTGCGCATTGTGATTAGCCAACGCGTTGCAAACTCTTGGAGGCGCGCCCGTATTGACTCGGATATCAAGAATTGGTGTACACGTGTGCTTCGTTCTGTCCCACACAATGCCGTTTTAAGGAGGGGGTTTTCTGTTCAAATTAACGCTAAGCCGCGCATTGCACCTGCACCAAGCCTTTAACTTCTGAATATTAGACGTCTATTCAAGAACACATCTACAGCAGGGAGGGGGCGTATGCTTTTTCCTAGGAAGGTTAGGGGTAATTAACATATACGGTCGTGGTTAACAGCAAATGGACACTGAGAAACTTAAGTGCTAAGGTAAACGTCGGGCTTTACTTTCCTATTATAAAAACATCCTCCAACCAAATAAAAAAAAAAACTACATGTAGACTCGAACCCTCGGCTTGTTGGATCTACGTATAGAGGGATTTCACATTAGCGCCGTCTGCGCATATCTGCATCGAAACCGAGGCTCTCTGTGTTGAACTTCGTCGCGCGCGCGCCCGCGGAGTCCACAAAATACATGGAGTCTCCGGTTCGTAAGTGTGACGCCACTTCAGTTTAAACCACGCCCACTGCACAAGATACACGACCATCGCAAGTACGTTAGTTCGCGGTCAATTGTCGTTATTTTTTCTTTTGACTTTACGTGTCGAGTCATCCACAAAAATTTTCAGCCTGAAAAGTCTGAATTTAACATACCTTTATGCATTTTGTGTTTTGAGTCCTTACTTCCAATCGTCTGATCGTATTAAAAATTGAAGCCGACACATAGGCCCTCCAGCCTCGTTTTCAAACGCGGCAGTGCGCAGGTCGACTCTAAAAGCGTCGTATTGGGATCCCTCCATTATGCTCTTCTAACAGAGCTACCACGCAAGTCGGCAAGAAAGGCAATTTTTTTGTGTCTTATACTTAAAAATTCGTGTCCACCATTTGTGATCATGGGCGTCAATGGGGGGCCTTGTCCCCCCCCCCACTTTTCCACGTGGGGGGATACTATATCAGTTGCCCCCCCCCTCCACTTTTCCCAAAACCTAAATGAAAATGTATAGCTTGCCAAAGCATTTGTTAAAAAAATAGCTAAAGTATAGCCAAAAATTGTCTCAGATCACCCCACACAGAGCACCTGTATTCCAAAATCTTCTGGGGCCCTAGAGCGGGCCATAAAATCTTTGGGGTCGCGGCCGTAAAAGGGAGGTTGGGTACAAACCGGGAGCATAGGTATTTTTTTTACACCTTTGTCACATTTATGGGTCTGACTTTGCCCCTTTTTTTCTTCCCCCACTTGTTTTTCCTCTCTCTCTATTGATTAATTTTTTTGGTGAAAAAAGCGGACCGTGAGCCCCCACGGCCCCCCAGATCCGCTGCTGGTGATTTCAAAAGGGGACCGGGGGCGGGGGTCAATCTGCTGCTCTGACACACAAAAAAAGAATAAAATGAAAAAAATAACGACATCACGTACGAGTTAACATTTGTAAATAAGTAATTGATTGATTGATTGAAGGCTTATAAAAACATGAGGATAAAGCGCGCTGTGTCTTTTTTAAGAGAAGGGAAAACATCCAGATCCATCAATATTTCAGAGGATGACATGTGGCCCACGGAAACGCTAAATGGGTCTTAACTCTGACTCAAGCGAGGCACTCAGAGGATAAGGTCTAATGAAATCCTCGCCGGACAGATTACAAAATAATGTTGTACTCCGAATGGACCCGCTCATCTTAGCTGTGCGCGTGGGTCGACATCCTTTTGTGGCAAGTGTGACCCGACGGCTGGTGGATTTTTCTACTTCATCATGACGTCTCCAGATGACACTTACTGGGAGAGCTAACTTTATGCTTCTATTACGCCTCGGGCTACGGCTGAATCTGCTATCTGAGTATGTCTGGGTTCTCGCGTATTAGAAATACGCGGGACACACTGACAATAGACGTTAAACCGTACAGCTCTATCGGACTTGACCAAAGTCTGGAAAGGAGTGGCGTAACCGGGGTACATCTTGCAGGGGGACACTTGTGGGCATTCAATTTCTAGACGGGGCATTCAGTGGGTTCAGTCACAGTTAAAACACTGATAAAGACGGACTACCAACAGATCTTTTCCTTTGTCTAATATCTGCGCGGGAGGGGGCGGGCCTCGTGCGGGGGAGGGCCTGCTCCCTTCCCCCTAAGTTATACCACTGCTGGCACGGCAAATTTGCCTACAATCTGTTACGAGAAAAATACAATATTCACTGTACTATCTTCATTTACCCAGACAATTCTCAGGCAACATCGAGCTGATGTGGAGTTTCACACCACACTGCACATTTCTATAAAAGCTGAACATCATTATCACCTTTGAGATTTATTGTAAAATCTACAACATGTATTAATTCAAAACTCACGAACGAGGAAAAACTCACTCCAGATGAGGTGACTCCGTTTACATTTGTATATTGGACACATGCAATATCCACGTGGTAACTTTGGATCAAGTGAAATCGGAGAATACTATTAACAGTTTTTCATTTTGACAATAAAACATTTTGAAAATCTCAAAATAAAACAAACCGGACCCAACAGCCCCAAAGAGAAGTTATAAAAAGTGCGAAATGCAGTGTTCTTTAAACGTTTGAAAAAATGCATAGAAAGACTTGCCGTTTGGGACGACGAACACCGGAAGTAAAAACTATACTTGGACACTGCTTCTCACAGTTGATTAAATACCAATTAGAGTCCAGTTAATTATCCTAAATTTGCTATAATTTTCCTTTGAAGTTTAAATACAAATGTATTCACATATTTTAAGCCACTAGTGTGCATATTTGTGAATATGTTTGCATACATTATGCTTCAAAGTACTCAGGTTTTAACTTTTGTAATTTGTTTCTTTTAGGGGGGAATGCTTTTAAATCACAATTGACCCCCGTGCAACAAAGTAACTATACTAAATATTTCCCAAAATTGCACTTTCTGGGATTTCCAATATCCTCCCAGATTCGAAACTCCACCTGCTAGTTAAAAAGGGTGGTCTTGCATAAATTGGCAAGTATTTGAGGAGCTGCGAGTTGCACAAAAGTTATTCAGAAAATTAAAATAACAGACGAGTGCCAACGTCAACAAAGGAACTGAAAGTTGAGCCCTAGCAGGCTCTCATCAGGGCTTAGAATGCTTAGATATATGTGAAAATTTCCACACTGAAACTACAAAGGGCTAGTGGTCCTGAACATACACCCCAGTTTCTCAATGGCATTCAAATGCCAATTTGGTAAACCCTGACAATCTGATCCGGAAAGCCATTTTTTGGACAGGCTGCTACCAGAAACCGCGGACAGCCTTTTTGGTCATTCGGCAGGATAGGGTTGCCTTTCGATTTCTTTGTAATGATCACGAGGAAGATGCTACCGACGCTTGGCTTTGTGTGGGCACAGGGGGCGGCAATGGGGGCAAAAATATGGCCTTGAGTTGGGCGGAGAGGTCAGCTACGGTGCTGTCCATTGTCTCGTAATGTCGGATGAGCTGGGCAAACTTTACTGCACCTGAGAAAGAAAGAATTGAGAACCACCAGAAGTATCAGAAATGATGCTGGTGATTTACTTGAGGAAAACACCTACCACGACTATAGACAACTCAGGTGACCATTCTAACACCATCACTGGTTATTTACAGTGGCCCCCTTTAATGGTGGTAAGCATTGTGGCAGCTATTGTATGAAACCACCGTTTCGTGCCAGTCACTCCTACAAAAGCCAGCGCAAGGCTAACCGCCCTTCATGGGGGCCATCAGGAGTACTCCATTGAAACGTCAGTGGATTTGTCTATTACTCCAGTAACGGCAACATCCAACCCAACTTAGCTGCCCGAACCAATCTGACCCGAATCAACCTGATCTGACCCAACCCGATCTGCAGTGAAATTTTATTTTATTGTTTCTGTTGCTACTCTCAACATTCAAAAATGAAGATTAGCCTCACATCCAATTTCAAGAAGGCCGAACTATGACTAAAATGTATTGTTCTGCTACCACTTGGTCACTATCGTGACGTTTAACACAGAAGGCACACAGAGGTATTCACGTGTTCTGCGCAGCAGGACACGAAACTGATAAGAGCATGGCTAAGAGAAGGTTGTACAGAAATAACTATGATTTCAGTACCTTGGGGATATTATACCTGTCCTCTATATATGCATATGAGGACAGGCATCCAGTCTATTGCACAGGGGATGTGCCTGTTCATTGTAAGTCGACTCTACCATTTTGACCTGAGAGTTCAGGTGTATAGGAAGTTCACAGATTCGTATATGTATGGCACCTTGTTAATGAGAGGTCCTTGGGATTTGTCAGATTACCTTGTTATAACAGGAACCCTGTATTATCAGGAATACAAACAATGAAAAAAGTACAGATTGGGACCTAAAATGTCCTTGTTATGAGCAGAATCTTGTATTAATGGTGCTCTTATTAACAAGGTTAGACTGTTTATTGCAAAGAAAGCCTGGAGGATATGCATCCCTGATGCACTTGCTAAAACCATTTATGTTTGTGGACATCCTGCTAAAGCTCCAGGTTGCTTTATTCCTAGTATGCAATGTACATGCATTCTGTGCGGATCTACTTGTGGACAGACCTGTTAGCACTACCTGCACGGGAGGAAGCTCAGGTTGCCAGTTAAAAAGCAAATGGGTTCATTTGAGGTTAACGGCTTATGGAGTCAACTGCAAGAGTACAAATAATGCAGTTCCCAATGAACGGCGCACACCGGCTAATATGTCAGGTTCTGGCAAACGACCGGACTCGAAGGACTTGAGGAGCATATTAAACGTGCCTTGTGTCATTTACTACTTGTGATAGAAATGGACAAATAAACTTCTTCGGAAGTTTCACAAAGAGTGTAAAATGTCATCTCCTTTTGCTAAGCTCTTAGTTTTCCCAGTCCTCTCCGAGGTGCACAGGAACTTTTTGATGGCATATTAAACGGACACTTGTGTTTAAAAAAGGGGGTTTGGCAGATGGATGTTAAAAGACACCTCTCCCTAATTATCTGGTGGAGGATACACGTGGCCATAGAGTCCAGGGCAATTATGGTTGTGGCATGGTGGTGAAATGAAAGAATGTCAAGTTCCGGAGGTACTAGGTGTGGGATATGGGGGGGGGCCAAAAATGCTCTTATGGGAATTGATTCTGCAAACTGCACAAGGTGGAAACGGGTCCGGATGACTGCAACATGCGAATATTGAAATTAACAAAATGCCTTAGATGTGATGAGGCTCGATCAAAATGAAAAGAGCACTGGTTGAGTTTTAGAAGACCTAAAAACCTCCTGCCAATGACAATTTAATTGACCATAATTCCAAAACATGCATCAGTTTGATATTGTGGTCGTTTATAGTTTGATGATCATTTGATATTGAATATTTCTCTTCATAAAGAAAAAAATAAAACAAAAAGTTAATAAGGTCTACCCTTCCTGTTTTTCTAAAGCCTATAATTTCTGTTGACATTTAAAGCAATTGCTCTGGTTGTGCCTTTCAAATGTAAATAGTAAATCCACCAAATTTGCCCTGGCAACAGTTCAAGGTACAAAAGTACCATCTAGTGCGTGGGATGAGGCCACACAAAAACAGGTTAGGTTACCTAACCCAACCTTGCAAAGTCATATATTTTTCTATTTGAAAATCAGAAAATACTTTCCTGTACTTTTTACAGTTTTAATATCAGTTCCAAGCCATTCTGCTTGAAGACAGTGGCTGGCTCTTGTGCATTTGTACCCCACACCTCTGCTTCGAAATTCAGCCAGTCTTTAACCACTCAACCAATGAACATACAGAGCCGCTTTAAGCATGTACTGTATAGTATAATATTTGTTAATCACTTATTGAAAAAAAAAATTAACCATCATCCCACTGATAACAATTTTTCCACTTAACTTTTTTAGAATCAAAAGAGGGTCCTCTCACTCTTCACCAGTGCATGTATATTTCAAGCCATAATATTCACCATTCAGTTTGTATTTTATATTAGTGAAGTTCATCTTACATGTATCTTACATATGTATTTCAGTATCAAAGGAAACACAATTCATTTCTAACATGGCCTGATGACATTTTTATCAAGTGAAAGTTTAAACCTACCTTCACCATCTGCTGAGAAGCCGTATTTCTGTATCACTTCCATCTGGATTTGCGTTGCCACGGGAAACACGACCTGCATCATCTTCATCATGTCATTGCCCGCCGCATCCTTTACCTCCTCCATACGAGTCTTGTTCTCCGGGGTCAGAAACGCTTCCAAGACCTTCTGCAGGACGGCTGGAGAGGGCAAAACAAGAGTTGCTTTGACATGTTGTGTTACCTGATACATGTACGCAGTGATTGTTGAAAACTCAGCACTTCGACATAAGATATACCTCCATGTCATCCAATCCAATGATTTCACCAAGAAGGTTTAAAGTGACAAGTCCTGAGGGGCCAAGAACCTCTAAAATTTAAAGAGATGTTCAAGAGATGCTTTCTAAGTTTTCACCCTGAGGAGGCCAATTACAACCTCAGGTTTTGAAGTCAATAGTGGTTTGTGTTTAGAAGCTTACCCTGGGTTCCTGATGAAAACCTTCAACCTTACCAAAAGGAAATTGGAAAGAACAGCTTGCAGCATTGATTTGTACACATTCTGATGAATGTTCTAGAAAGTCTTAGAGACCTCCAAATACAGGTCAAGGTAATCTCTTTTTATCCAGTGCCTTGTGTGGTGCATTTGAAGTGCATTGTCTGCTCCAGGAATGAACGTGCCATTTTTGTTCAGTGTGTTTGAGATGACGTTAAATAATCAGTCTAAAAGTTCCAACCATTGGTGACACGTATGTCTTATACGTCATCCCAGCTTCAAGTGATGAATTTCCCCATGCAATGAGCCTAAGAGCTGGAGTTTCCAGCTTGACTGACCAATTAACTGTGTCAGTTGTAGCCCTCTCGGTAAGAGTTTATATGCACTTGTTGCAGTACTGTCGTTTATTAGCCATCAGAGAGTGATACGATTTCCTCAAAAACAAAGTTAGCACTGAACTATTCACTGAGAAAACATAGTTTTGCAGACCAGACTCGTAAGGTGTCTAAAGATGTCCCCATAGGGAACTCTTTTCCCCGTTATATAAAGGTCCCCTTCACCAGTTATCGAGTCTAGTTACGGCAGTAGGCCTACACAAAACAAAATACATGTCGTTACTGTACACCTACATGTACATGTCATTCACATGCTGGAGCAAAAATGTAATGTAAAAAAAGAAAGAAAACTTTGTGAATAAGACTTTCTTTTAACTAGCCCATATTGTGTTACTGTTGGGTGCAGTCTTTCAATATGTGCAATTGCCCCATTTTTGCGTGATCGGTCCATCTTACTGCAAGATTTGTCCATAACTGCACTATCAGCCAATTGCCCTTTCTTTGTGATTTACTGTTGTGGAAGATTATTTCAAAAACGGAAGTGACGGAGATTGGGCGACCGATTGTGTAGATCTACCGATTGCGCCCAACATCAAAGATCACGGAGCACCGCATAGCGGCGCAAGGTGGGGAACTCTGCCAAAAAGTGTAATCACCATGGGTGCCATTCAAGCAAAGAATACGCAGGCCTGCGCAGTACATGTTAATGCAAAGGTGCAGGCACCAGGCATGCACGCCAGGGATGGATGTCCCTCCTAATGTTATGGCTTACATCTGGATACTTTGTCCACACTTTGCTTGCTCAACATGCTCAAATGGCACCCTGGCGACTTGCTTTTTACACATATTCGCGGAGAAGTTCTCCATCTTGTGCCGCTACACGGCGCAAATTGATCTTTGACCAACATATCGTTGCCAGGTTGAAGCGCTTAAAAAATACCCTACAGTTTCTTTTGAAAAGATGTTCGTGTGGCACAAGCAATTGTGGGATTGTGTAAATGTGACCAAGGATCAACTGCTTAGATTCAAGGGCTCCCATCTGGGGGCAAAGCAGACAAAACTTTTATTAAAAAATTGCCAGATGAGCTTGAGAAAGTTGAGGGATGTCATCTAAAAAATGGCTGCTGACAGACTAGGGAACATTCACTTCTTTGGGTGGGGGGTGAGTTTGTTTTAGGTGGACAATTGGTTAAGCATGTGGTGTTCATTACCTTTAGCACCCTGTTCCTTTAATAAAGAAACAAAGTGCACTTTCTCTAACTAACATTTTGACCTTAACGAACCATTACTCAATCCTGATATGCCTAGTTTTAGGTTTTCCCTTAAAAACCAAAGCCCTGTTCTTTTTCTTTCTGATATGACACAGGACATCAACAACTTGTTTAGATAAGTTGTGTCGAAAAAGTAGAATTTGTTCCCCTTATTCAAGGAACAGGGTGCTAAAGGTAATGAACACCAGGCACGTTAAGCCTAACCTAGGCCTAGGAGTAAATTTGAAAATTAAATAAATGAAATCTGACATTTCTGAAGGACCTGACAATACATTGTTTTTGGTTTGACAGGCCTCAGGGACTTTAGTTGTCCACTTTGGGGCTCCGAACTTTGATTGATTTTGTTACGCCCCAACTATAGCGTCTGTACCAACTTCAGTTGGGACAGTCCCAACTGTTTAGTAGTAGAAAATTTCTCATCCTTACCCAAGTTTATACATCTCACACTTGACACAATTCATCTGAAAATGGCACTTCATAACATGGCATTGTATATAACGGCTTTGCCCTTACCCAACGTATATTAATAAACACTGTATCTCCCCAACGCAAAAAAAATACATCTTGAAAATGGCATTGTATATAATTATTGTAAGCCACATGACTTTGGCACATGGTGGGCACATGCACACTGGACCTCTGTGTTGAAGTTGGGCCGGCCCAACTATAGCACTCTAGTTGGGATGGGCCCAACTATTGTTGGGACTGACGCTACGGTTGGGGAGTAACAATTTTACACTGTTTTCTACAATCAATGGGACTTGAATTGCACCCCGCACTGGCACACAATATGACAGCGTCCTCTAGCGTCAGACGTGGCCTACCTCCATGGTTATGTGAAGAGAATGATACAAACATGACAAACAGTTCTAAAGGTTTTTTTACCTTTCGCATCTTCCAGTGACAACCTGGACTGTGTATCTTGCGCCATTACTGCGAGCCGCAATATCTCCTTCCAAGAAACTGCGAAGTGTTTAGATAACGAGTCACAAAAGCCGCGATCAAACAGCGCAGAACACGGCAGAAAGTAACAGCGCCAACACGAGTTCAACTCTTTTCATTGAGCTGTCAGGAACTCAGACGACGTTGAAATAAACGCAAACGGTGCACGAATTAGGAAGCCCGACTACTAAGTACGGAAGCGATTGAAAGTCTGTGTGCATCTCAGAGCATGAACGTGATCACGAAATACGTAGAGGCGGACTCCAGACCGTGTTGCTACAGACGCTCAAGATTGGTTGATCGATCGTGTCGAAAACTAACTAGGCCCTACGTTTATTTCCTGGAAAGTGTACGATGTTGACTTAAAACGAAGTTACGTTCGGCAAGGAACGCCATCGAGTGAAGGGCAGATTAGGCCTACCTGCCTGCTACCAGAACGTGAGTGACAGAAAATGACATAAATTCCAGTCGTAGTCGTCAGCATTGAACATGCATGGACAACAAGGCCGAATTGAAGGGCAAAGACTAGGAAATACTCAAATAGGATAGGCTCAGTGCATTCAGCGTAACTAAATTAAATCACCAAGAACAGCCACCAAGGCACCAGCAATGCATAATCCCCGTTCCGAATGGAAAAGAACCTCATGCTTATAGCGTTACCTCATGGTCATAGGTTATAACTGTTGTGATACAGTTGGGCTGGCCCAACTATATTGTTGACCAATTTCTGTGGAAAATTTCTTAACCTTATCTAAGTTTATGCATCTCACGCTTGACTCAATTCATCTAAAATATGGCACTTCATCTGTGACAAGACATTTTAACACTATATGAATATGACTTTGGCACATGCTGGGCACATGCACACTGGACCTCTGTGCTGTAATAGGGCTGGCCCAACTATAGCATGGGCTAGCTAAGTTTTATCGAGAATGACATGTTTGGACGATCAATGCAATGCGCAGGCTTGTGTGATGTGTCCTGATGGACATTTATTTGCCAGCTCCACTATACAGATAGCACTCTAGTTGGAATGTTGGGATGGGCCCAGCTACAGTTGGGACTGATGCTAGAGTTGGGACTGATGCTATACATGTAGTTGGGACTGATGCTATAGTTGGGACTGATGCTATAGTTGGGACTGATGCTATAGTTGGGACTGATGCTATAGTTGGGACTGATGCTATAGTTGGGACTGATGCTATAGTTGGGACTGATGTTATAGTTGGGACTGATGCTATACTTGTTGCATAACAGTTACAAAGTCCCCGGCCTCATATTTGACTCGTCAGGAAAGACGAAATAATAATGCCTCTAAATTAACCAGAAACATTGAAGACTCAAAATAAGTTACATTTTAACTGATAACAGGACATGTTAAAATGGCTGAAATTAAAAATTGGTGAGGAAAAAGGAATAATCAGAGGCATCACTGTATATGCTGGTTTGTTAATAAGAGGCAATATTTGGGGGATGTCAGTCACCTGAGCCTAGCAGGAAAAATCTAACTTCATTGCTCAGAATTTAAAGAGTTGGTTTCTGGTAACAGGTTAAGTAATGTCTCTCTTTGCTCAGAATGTTGTCAGCTCAACTTGAGCTTGATGGAACTTTTGACCACGCCCGCAAGAAAGAATACAGCAAACACAAAGATGAGGTGGGTTATCAGTGAACAGTAAAAGTCTGTGCACAAAAACGTCTCTAGACCCTGAGAATATTTGCTTGGAACCTTTGAAATCCCCGGATATTGACCATAACACAGAAATCCGATGGGATCAAGTTCCACAGTGGCTGAGTGCTACCATGCTAACCTCCTTCAAAGTTCTTGAAAACCTTCAATTATGGAAAGTTCTGGAAAGACTAGGATTAAGATTAAACTTCTTCCAATGACACTCATCTGATTTAAAACCAAGTTAAACAAAGCCATCTGTGTCTACACTTGTCCGATCTCTGAACTTGGTGAAGATCAAGAAATAACCTCCGAGTTATGAATGAAGTGGCATAGTGTACATGTAGTTCTAGGTTTATCAATATTTCAATGACTTCTGTGTTTTTAAGGATTCCTGTCGGCCTACAAATCCTATGTGCTGCAAATTGAAGCTTTAACCTTGAACTGCAACATTTTCCAATGCCAAAGGTGACTTGAAGGTTTTATGTGGTCAACGTAGTTCGTGTCACCACAAACCTTGGTCCTACTCTCCATTCTGATTGAATCTTTTGTTGTATGGCAGGTGAATTGTTGTGCCTTTTCTCCTGATCTGGAGATGATGGTGACAGGTGCGGATGATGGCAGAGTCCGAGTGTTCAACAGACTAAGCGGCCAACTGGTCTGCAGGCTGATTGAGCACAAAGGTCGGGTCATTAGCCATGCTTGTAATCCCAAAATAGCAGTAATTTTCCAGGTGTGACTGGAAAAAAGGAACATTTGCTTTTACTTCTTGACTTGATAGCCAAAAAAGATTCACTCAGTGGTACAGGTCCAGTGGAGTCATTTCATCAGGTATTGAAAGCATCTATTCATCCGTACAAATTTTCATTGGTTGCCATGTGTTATCATCCGGTACTCCAGACTCCAGATGCATTTAGTTTCAAGGACACAGGTCTGGGAACTAGATATGGAAATTAAAGAAGTTCCTGCATGCCCATGCCATGATGTGTTGATGTGACAGCTCCCTATGGATGGACTTCTCAGAAATTGGTTGCTATCGTTAAAGTCTCTAATTAATAATGTTAATTTGATGGAAGTCCTTCAATTTTGTCAGATTGCCACGGAATTTCTGCAAATTCAGCTCTTTCAATATCAAGTTCTGCTCTTAATTAAAAGGTGCAATCAAGAGTGTTGCAGTTTCATCTGACAGCAAATTCATTGCCAGTGCATCTTATGACTCAACTGTCATCGTTTGGAGGACTGCTAATGCATCTGTTGTGTACAGGTTGACAGGTAAGGGATGTACATGAAGTCTGTTTCCAAGTTGAATGACTTTGGACATATCACACAGTAAGAGACAGCTCAAAAATCTGGTCCGAGAGGGCACAAGACTTGCTTTTGCCAAGTGAAATAATGACACTCAGTCTTGGGCATTCAAATTCAGTTTGCAGAGATGCAACTGGAAAGAGCTCAGGATATTGGCCAGAACTGTGGAAGTGTGAGATCCAATTTGTATTAGAAATCGCCATCCATTCAAGTTGATTGATCTTCGTGAGTGGTGATATTCTGTGGTTTGGTTTTCAAGCAAATTAAGATGTGTGAGCAAGTAAAATATGGGGTTAATGTTTTAAATATTCGTTGTTGGTTTTTTCTTTTTAGGTCACAGTAGAAGTGTAGAGACCGTTGCTTTCTCTCATGATAGTCGGTTGCTATGCTCGGGATCCTGGGACAACACTGCCCTCGTCTGGAACCTTAAAGTAAGGGCCTGTTGCTGAAGAGATGCAGTTGCATTGCACATGCACTCAGACAAAGTAATCATATTTGGCATTTTCAGCAGTAGTTGAAAAGTTACTGATATAGGGGTTTTCGCTTTCAGACTGGCACGGCAAAGAATGTTCTCACTGGCCACAAAAATGTCGTGCAGTGCTGTGCCTTTTCTCTCAACGACATGTTCCTGGTGAGTAGTACAAAGTACAAGAAATGCTATGCACAACATGAATACAGTGTTCCAGTCGAGTACACTTCAACGATTGTGAGTAAAGGAAGAAAGTACAAGTACTGTAACACTATTTATAGCTCTAGTCGAGTACATTTCTATAGGATTGAGTACAAGAATGGAAAAAAGACTCGAGTATGAGTCCCTAACATGGCAGGTGTTGCCCAGTACATTTACATGTACATGAGTCTGAGAAAAAGCACACAAATAAAGCACATGTACTCACTCATGAATATTACAATACTGTAGCTGTCTTAGAGTACATATCTGTGAGTACTCTAGTAAAATATGAGTACAGGTTGAGTACACTGTGTGAATGTACCCACTTAACGGTGGAAGTACTCAAACTAACTGATACAAGAAAGACATGCCTTGTACACAGTGCATGTAAAGATACCAAAAGTCCTACCTGAATGGAAGCTGACTCTCTTATCAAATGCTACTCTACTCTCTGTTGCATATCTTTCAGGCAACTGGTTCTTGGGACCACACTGTACGTCTGTGGTTGATGATCCGAGATCCTCGTGTGGAGCAGTGTAGAATCCTTAACGGACACACAGGCAATGTCTACGCTGTCGCCTTCTCAAGCTTGGGCATGCTGGTAAGAATGGAGAAAAAAAATTGTAGATTATTTGATGTGCATTGTGAGATTGAAATGCTGTGTCTTATGCACTGCTGAAGCTGGGAGTATGGCTCATGGAGCTAGGGTGGTAGAGTGGTTGTTCCAGGCTTTCCATCTCTGTGATCCAGGTTCGAATCCCACTCAGGCAAACATGTGGATTGGTTTTAACTGTGGATCTGCTGAAAGGATAGCTCTGGGCAGAATAAGTTTGGCATAGGAGGCAGGAAATAATGCCCTCTTTATTTGATTTCCTACAAGCACTGATAAAATGGATTCCTCCAAATCGACACTTTCCCTCTGAATTGCAAGCTTTAAGAAACAGAAACAAGAAGACAATAAAAAAATAAGCTGTTTAGAGAAAGAGGTGCAGACCAAGGATGTTTACTCTCAGAAAACCCACAAAAATTTCAGGATGTGAAAGGCTCATTACTCATGCTGTACTCGATGGAATCTCACGTGGTGTTTCCAGTGCAATATTCTGAGGTTCCAAAGTTCATTGATGTTTCCTGCTCCATTCTCAGGCAGTATTTCGAGTGCAATATTCTGAGGTTCCAAATTGTAGAGATTTTCCCTAACCTGTCCTAATGCAGTGTTTCGAGTGCAATGTTCTGAGGTTCCAAATTGTAGAGATTTTCCCTAACCTGTCCTAATGCAGTGTTTCTAGTGCAATATTCTGAGGTTCCAAATTTTAGAGATATTCCCTAACCTGTCCTAATGCAGTGTTTCGTGTGCAATATTCTGATTGTCCCAAGTTTTAAGATGTTCCCTTCAACCTGGTTCCAACCCTTTGGCTGGCCGCGACCACACACAGTTCAATTGTCACATGCTCACAGCCAGTCCTACAGCACCATAGAGCAGTAGTCAGCAGGTTACTTGTTTGTACCCTTGGTAGGCCTCAGGCTCGTGGGACAAAACTATCCGGTTATGGCGGCCTCGAGACGGCAGCCTGCTCTTCATTCTGGACGACCACAGTGGATGGGTGAGGGCGCTAGCTTTCTCACCAGATGGGACTATACTGGCCAGTGCCAGCGATGATGAATCGGTAAGATATCAGCATTCGCAATGGTCTCCATGTGTGAATGAGAAAGATGGCTGCATTCCCTTTTAAAGAACACAGAGTTCCTTGTTACATGACCTACTTCATCTAATCCAATTCAACCATCTTGCCGAAAGATCTTGGGTATTGTATACAGTGATGTGTTTATCTTTGGATTTGCAGGTCAAAATTTGGGATACACTATCAGGAGAGTGTGCAAAGACGCTGCAGGTGAGAAGGAGACCAAAAGCTGCAGAGCTTGTACTTTTGCCATTGCACCATGCCAGCCTACTGTTTCACCATTAGTTCACAGCTATAAACACAAGATGACAACAGCTTG
Source organism: Acanthaster planci (assembly GCF_001949145.1). Next base: position 488,819 of record NW_019091377.1, on the reverse strand, counting down.
CTTGCTTTCCCAGTAATGAGTTTTTTGTGCCGAAAGTTTAGGCTCAACGTCAATTACCAGATGCCCTGTTTTCAATCGCTGGTTTCAGGGCAATATGGAGCAGCTGCAGACCTGTATCTTCTCAACAGAGGGCGCCCTCCTAGCATCTGGTGCCGCCACCATGCCCAACCTGACATTCAAGACCTCAGCAGCTGACAACAAGGCACCCTGTGCAACAAATCTCAGTTTGGAGTAGTCGACAGATGGCGCCCTTCTGCTCCTCCGTAATTCTGGAGATTTTTTTCTTATTCAGTCCTGAATGATTCTAAGGGATCAAACAACTGTGGGAACTGTAGGCTACTAATGTAGCTCGATGCCCCTCAAAGAGAACAAAGAATATGCGACTGGATTTCTGTACCGTACTGTGATTGATTGCTGAGGATTTGGGAAAGTTCTAAGCAAAAATACACAGGATTTTAGAATTTTTTTCAAACGCACAGAAATCTGCTGTCCATTGTTAACCCGCCTCATCTTCGCGTTTGCTCTTCTCTTTCTTGCGTCCGTGGACAAAGGTTCCTGCAAAGGTGACAACTTTCAAAGCAATGAAAGAAAATACTTCATCTCCACATTAGTAGCGGTTACTGCTCCTGCGCGCAAAATGTTGAAAATGATGGAAGTAGAGTAAAAGCTCGTTGAACATTGGTGCTTTTGCTCTGATGACAGAAATGTGACAAATCTCCTCAGTTTTTTTCGGCTGTGTATCATGCTGGACCACAGGGTATTGTTAAATAATATTAACTTCTACTTTCTCATGATGATGGGCATATCTACAGATTGTAAGATTCATATATGTTGGAAAATTGACAGAAACTGCATGCAATATAGTACTGTTTCAATGTCGAACAGACCTCTGTGTGCTTAATGAAAAAAAAGTCTGAGAGATTGGAATTGGTTATACTTTATTTACATGTTGATTGGTGTGTTAAATATTGTTGAACAATGCGATTTTGTAAATAAAACAATGTTATAAGATTAATCTGACTGGTCAGATCAAATGTCTTTGTTATTCTTGTTAGTTCTGAAAGTAATGTTTCAAGGATTAGCACAGCTGTTAAAGTAGACAGCTCCGAGACAAATAGAGAAAAATGAGGAATTTCTGTCCGGATCGACTTTATGCAGAAAGAATGTTAACACAAAATATCAGAACAAGGACAACGGAGTAGAAACGATAAGTTCAAGTGATCACCGCACTGCATGTGTTATGGGCAGTGTTCAGCCTATGACGACTTGGGGCACTATTTCCCGCTGCGCTAATTCTGTGTTGACACTGGCCCAGTAATCTCCTGGCTTTTGAACAAAGGGCCCCCACCCCATAAGAGAGAGAGAGACAAACTCAAATCACACCGGCTGTTCCATCTTTTGTTGTCTGATGTAGATATGTATCTCTTACTGTTTGTGTACTTGTGGTGTGGGCGCGCGGTATCGGCCAAGTGTGTTTACACCGGGAATGAACGCCATGCGGGCCACTAGAAAGACTGCGTTATACTGCAATTCAAATTTGGAGTGGCTGGGAAGGTGGATTTATGCAAATGAACATTCCGGATACATTCGACAAAGATTCGGCAGTTTTTGACTCGGATTATTTCCATGGTAGATCGACCATAAGAAAAAATCTCACTGTTCTGAAGCGCAAGGGTAATTATCAACTACAGCGTTTCCTTCAAGCAGACGCTACGTTCTTGTCGTTACCTGAATACTGAGTAATGGACGGTCGACAAAAGACACGTTGATATCAAGCAATGCTGCGCTGTAATTGGAAAGGGGAAATAGTTTTTGTATACATTGTTCTTCGGTGTTTTGGTAGGCCTGGGTCCATTCCTAATTTGTATGCGAGAAAAGGGACATTATGTAAAAAGAATAGAGCAAGTTTCCTTGCTCTATCATGGTATGGTAAAAGCCGCTCACAGTCCTTGAAAAATGATATTATTTCTGAAACGAGTACATGGAAGGTGACAAAGAGCTTACAGATTGGCTTCCTGAGATGTCGTATTGGCTGAGCGTGCGGCCGGCTTGCGCTGTGATTGTTTGTCAGTCACGCGCGGTGGAGCGAGCCAAACACCGAGCCGAGTGCCTCGTCTCGGGTTGCCCGCCGCTGGAGTGCCAATATCCCCGGTGGAGAGAGCCGATGTGGGGCCGGCTGGGGTATGGGACCCGGGCTTCCGGTCCATCGGATCGCCGAAGTTGAGACTATCTAGAGACAACGCTGGGCCGGATTCGGATGACCGGCGACCGTGGAGAGCCGGGTTGGGATGACGGGGAACGAGAGAGTCTGGGGCTGGTTGAGACTTTTCTTATTATTTTGGAGGACAGGCAGACGAGGATACGGCTCCATGGTGACGATGAATAATACGAGGAGATGCTCGACTCTGAAATATTTGGCAACAAGGGTGCTAGTACAATTGAGGGGAATGGGTCGTGTTGGAGATCTACAGAAATCTCTCTGCCAGGCATTTGCATGCAGTTGTGAGCTTGACCTAGCAACTTGGAACCCTAGCCCAACTCGAGTTGCTGGTGTTATAATATCAGCTAGTCGTGATGCTAAGTTGGCCCAAACACAAAGATCCCGTAGTTGGCAGATCAATGTTAGTTTCTTGCTCTTTGGTGACACTGACTCTACTTCTGAAGGGGATTGTGATCCGTAGGGAATGTTTGCTTGAAAAGGAAACTCCTTGAAATTTCCGACGGAATAACAAACATGCATGACATTCGAATTGAAATGCCCCATTGTAAAATACGATTCCATTAAGGCCTGTTCCACAGCCCAAGTGGGAATTACAAATGAGACCCCCCCTCGCCCTTTGAATGGGCGTAGGCCTAAATATGTCATCGCCTTAATATTGTCGGGGCAGTCCAATGCAATATATCACTCATCGCGCCTCAGAGTCGCAGGAGAAAGTGTACAGTCGACGGTGCGGACGACCAAGCGACGTATCGACACGCTATGTACCACCACTGGGCACGGGTTGTGCACAATGCGCGCAGAGCGTGAAGCAGAACGGACACCCAAGCTGGCGAGGGGAGACACGGGTATATCCAATCCGGGTGTTGAGCCAATTAATTAAAAACTGGAGCGGGACGTTAAAGGGATGCAGAGTCGAATTCACTTCTGATAGTAATGGTTTGTCTATTTTCTTTGTTTTCTACCTGAATCCTGGCCTCACGCTATTTTAAGATAAACTTTTGGAGGTTGACCATGATTTCGGTGGTTTCATTATTCAAGAGTTTCCAACTTCATTTGGAACTTTTCCTACCGTTTTATTTATCCTTTGTCTATTACATCGCTCAAATTTTCTTTTCCTAATCAATTCCTCTCAGTTGGCGTGTCTGACCGGCTATAGTCTTCCCTGACGACCCCCTCTGTCCGGACCGACCCCTTTCAGCCCCCACCCACTGAAGACCCGTGCATGCCATGCATGCCCGATGCACATCCGTCAAGATCTCAGCGTTCATGATCCATGTTGAGCCGGAAGCGTTCACCGCTCGGCCAACCTCATCCACGCCATTATCTTCGATCACGACGCGCGTCTTACCAACAATATCCATCCTTTTGAAACAGAAAGCAGACCCCTGCTCGCAGGACACACTCACCACTAAATCTCTGTCGAATTCGGACTAAAACTTCCCGTTGAAATGGAATACATGCGGGCAGCTAAACCTGATATCCAGGATCCAGGTTTATATAGGCCTATACCAGATCCGCGTAACTAAAGAAGGATACCACTGACGGAGAGAGAGAAAAAAAATCGCTGTTTGACGAGCACTTGTGACCGTGCCGGGCCAGGTGGCGCTACGGGGCTTGAGTGACAATATGCCGGCATATGGTTCCGGTCCGACTCGCTGCAACTCGAGTCCCGCGTCCCTGATGATATTACCTCCAGAGGGGAGGATTCATACGATCGAGCCCTCCTGACTGATGCGTCTCTGTGGTAACAGAGGAGGGGGGGAGACAACACGTCATATTTTTGCCAGTTAGAGAGTCCCCGAGATGCTTCTAGTGAAGCTCTACAGGCGTCTGACGCTTCTCTGAATTTGGAGGGACCTTTCGACTAGCAGTACCTAAATTATGTCCCATGAAAACGAGGGAAAGGGGAGCTGGGAGTAGACGGGACTTTTTTTTACTCGATTTGATGACTGGATTACACGAAACGGAGACAGCAGATTGAGTTTGACTTTTAAGGCGCACGTCCACTCATCTGGGACTTCAGTAACAGACGCTGCATGTATGAATTAACCAAAATCCATTGTACACTACATTCATAACGCACATAAATCCTTCTACAGTAGAGTAGACATCGCTGTCACATGACTTTTTAACGCAAACGTTATTCAGAGAAATCGTCTGTACTAAAAAACGTAGAAAGTGAAATATTGGTCGGTCAATTTAAGCTTTATATTCCACGTTAATTGTATGCATTCTCTATGAAAATCGCAACATAAGGTTACATAAAAAGAAAAGAAATCACCGAGCGTTCGATAACTTGTTCTGTTGAAGGTGTTTAATTCTTACAAAGTAAATGAAACTTGAAAATAGTTGTCAATTCTTTGGTTAATCATTAATCAAACGGTGAAACAAACAGAACACTTATGTGAAAAGGTATCAATGGCCCAACGTCTTCAAAGTTCGGGTGTGTGCGTTGTTGTCAAAGGTTGAAACAACAATAGGATTGCTGTACCTTGTTTACAGCGATATAATTTCCCGAGCGGAGTATGTTTCCCCTCACAAAGGGCGAGGGTGAGTGTATAAAGGGCTTGCCGCGTGTGAGCCGGTCGGTAAGGCGGGATTAAGGGTCGCAGTCTCGGCCCGTTTGATCTCCCAGACGGAACCGACACCCTGGTCGGTTTTCGGAACATTCCTGAGGTCGGCTACATAGAGCTTGGCCGCCGCAGGTTAGCAAGGAGAACTTGTCGGCGGCAAAACTACTAGAACACGCTCAAATTCATTTTCCCGTAGTGCTCACGAGAGATTGGTCGTTCACTTGTTAACATGATCGATTTGTGAATCCAGAATTTAAATGGTTTAAATATCACTAAATTTGGAAAAATCTTGTTAGTATGAAATGTTTGCCAGCCGCGTCATTTGAATCATTAAAAACTTTTATTCTTGACAATCTTAAAGCCCAAATTAATTGCACATGGTAAACAACTTCTCAGCTGCAGCAATGAAATTTTTATCATTCAAAAGGCCCAATAATGTTATCTCGACTGCACGCGGTAAATTCTTCCATAATGACAATGGGTTGATTTCTACTGAACGGTGTTGGAAGAAAACCAAATTCATTTTTTTCCCTTTCCTTCTTTGTGACCAAACAACCTTGACATTTCACCAGAGGACTGGCAAAACACTAACGCAAAACAGTCGTCGGGAAGACAAGTGAAACATCAGGCTTGAACTTGAATTGGGCGACGGCTCTTACCGAACGAGATCACCTGCTTCTTAGTTACCGTCTAGACTCACCGTTGCCCCGACTGGAACTTTTTCGTCAGGTGAAAAATACAGCCAGCCCGATGACGGGTCCCAACAAGAGACTTAATCTCTCTACTGACAAGCACTTTGTTTAAGACCTTATCCCAACATTGGCTATACGTGTTTCGAGGAGCCGTACGCCACACTATTCTGTAATGATTCTTTAATATTCAGATAAACGGATTTCATCGATTAGAAGAATAAGCTAGCTTGATAGTGTTAAAAGCCGACACATGTAACCACAAACAAAATTCTTCCAAATATGTAACTGTTGTCACGTAGATCCTAATTCCATCATTGTTAACTCCATCAGTGTGTGCTCAAGGCAATGCAGAATGAATTGGTATCATTTTTTTATTTGAAAAATTTGTAACAATGTTTTCATGTTATAAGACATTAAAACATAATCTAGGAACATCAACTGATTTTTATGAATCTGTTTCGTCTGTACAACTGCTTATCATTTATCCCTTTATAAATCGTTTTAAAATGAATTAATCTTACAAATATAAGAAAGTACTGGAAACGTTCGTCTTATATTTCGTTCGAACCTATCACCAGCATTGCACAAGCTCTAGTCGTTGTGATGTTTGCTATGATCGGGGGAGGGGGGTTTGTACAAACTTTTCGTCAGGCGGCGACGTGGACCGCGTCAGTGCTGACGGGGGCGGACGGGATCCAGTGCAGCTAGCTCGGACCTACTCCCCCACGCACGCTCCGCAGAGTGGCTGTTTGCCAACACCCGAAGATTACTCGCAGGCAGGACCACTTCTGCCAACTTCCAACAAACACTAGCCGGGGGAAGGCCAAGACAGCCCGCCCGGCAGAACGAACTTTGACACGGTGGATGTGAGGCGCGAAATCGGCGGAACGCATCGCCCACTGATTGGGGAGAACTTGCTCGATCGAAGACAGACGCAGCAGTTCTTTTGTTTGTTTGTTTCAATACTTCGAAATAAAACCTGTTAATCCATCGTCTATAGGATATCGTGGGGAGTGTGTTCGTAAATTGCGAGTTACATCTGTCAATCAAGAACACATTTTGTGCTGACCAATGACGAAAGGTAAGTTGAAACAGAAACTTACGATTTTTTTAAACTTAGAAATGCTATGGCTAAATCTTTCAAATAACTTTTCAAATAACTTATGAATGAAGACATTTTTTTAGATCATGGAGAAATAGGGTTTCAAATAGCGAAGTAGTTTTCTCTTAATGTGTTCCGCCCTGTGTACTTCTGATTATTGCAAGTTCTGTGGGTTGCATGTTGGATCAAACCATTAAATAAAACACTGGGATGCAAAATTTGTTGGAAGGTATTTCGTGTCACTGAAAGTTGACCTGTCGTTATAAGGCTGTTTAATTAAAGTTAAATTACTTACATGAATGTTGGATGTGCTTTAAATAAACTATTGGGATGACATGACAGAAACTCTGCGACAAAACCCAACAGTCGTGATCAGAGAGTAAAGAGGCGATGTCACAACAAAAACAGCAAGGAACCCGATCATTATGGCTTGTCACGAACTTCATACGCCCGCACAAAGACATGCGAATAATGGTGTGATTTTGCGCGATTCTCTGAGAAATCCTTATACCCCAAGAGTCCAAGAAATGGGCTAACATTTTGCTGAAAATTGACATCGTGACATTCGGCGAGATGCAGCTTAATTGTGATTGCTTGAAGGCACGGCATGCGACGAACGTTGTTTGGATTGCCTGGTTTGTTCACTGCTGCATGCATGCAATTTGCCATTTCTTTTTCGGAGCGTCAATTACACGCATACGGGTAAGTCCGAGAGAATGGATATGACCGCTGTGTCACACAGCGAGTGCATTAAGTCTATTTTTCGTATTGTACCTGAGACACCTTAGAATTTATGTTACTCTAACAAAACACTAATACTACTTTTGAAGCGGTGTTACATTAACACTTCAGTATACATGTAGCTGTAACCAAACAGTTGTCCTATGTGAATACCCAATTTGTTCAATTCACATTACAGTTTTTGACAGTGAATTCACCGATCAGTTGTTTTCCCTTCCTTTCCACCCCCGCGGGGAACGGGCCACTTTTTCAAGCCCCAGGGTGAGGATTTTTTGTTAACTACTCTTGCACTAGATGACACAGCAATCAGTCAAGTGAGTCACATGTCGGAGATCGTTGCTGAAGTTTGGCCGCAGGTGTAAGGATTTTCGTGTCACTTCAGATATGACAATCCCCATGTTGTGGGTGGAGCAAATCAGGAAAATAGTGGGGGAACAATTCACAGGAGAATTAGTCTCTGGTAGCAAAAACAACCTTAGATTTAAAACTGTAAAAAAGGCAACGGTTTGTATGCCCTTTCACCTTGAAAAAAGACTATGGATTATTGGAATTGTTTAAAATAGTTTCTATGCCATATCAATTAACGCCACAGGTTTAGCGGTGCGTCTTGCCCAAAACATAAACATGTATCAGTCACAATATGTGGATACATTTCTTCGTCTTTGGGAAAAACAAGTGCCCATCACTAGTACAAGTTCCAAACTCGGGGCACAACAACATGTTTCTGACGTTATTGAGATCAACATGACATGGACATCAACAGACAAAATGACGTAAATACTGCACACGTGAGTGGGTGTAGACAATTAATAAAATAACATTAACGCTGACAAATATCAGGCTCTCTGATGTCAGATGTCACAACAAAAGTCGAAAACATGTCCGTAATACATGAATCGTCCATTTGAAAACGAATGGAGATATTCTTAAAGATAGTTTTAAGAATAGGTGTAGGCTTACCGGATTACAAAACCGACAGCATACGACCTAAACATTCAAGGATTTCGGAACATCATTCCTATTTTAAATAATGAGCTTAATACGGGCATTTCACAATAGTGCGCCTCCTTCTTAACGCGAAATGTGTACTGTGAAGAGATATACTGAACAGCTCGATCTGTGGATTTAATGAAAATACAACACAAGGATGTAATTGCAATGATTAGTCTTAAAATTTTCAAAATCCTTACAGGCCAATTTCTGTTAATTTCAGCACTGTACTAAGTTTATGCCATTAGAAAATGGCAGGCACGCGAACAAAAAAGCACTTACGACACAACTAACTCCACAAAACCAAACCAAACTAAAAAAAAAGAAAACAAAAACTACCGGTAAACATTACAAGTTACTTCATAGCGTATTTTTAAATTTTTATGTTCTGAGCTTTTTTAGGAACTTGCGTGTGCTGTTTTTTCTTTCTTTTCTACTCAAACATTAAAGCGACTATTTAAGCACTCCCAACATTTGGAGACTGGGCAATGTTTGCCATCTATCATCCTGACCCTAAATGGGAATTCCCTAGCGGACACTCGCTAGTTCACGGTGCAGTGGCGCTCTCGATCATCCTGATGGCTCGCCAATTCTCGGTCGGGGACGAAAACAGGAACTGAGGAGACTGAAGACTGAACTCTTGCCACCGTGTCCCTTCACGAAGGCCGTGTGTTGGAGAGGTCGGTATGCTGAATTACGACCTACCGCCCAGGAAGAACTATTAGCATGACAAGGAAAACAAGGCAACAGAGTAACAAAACGTAGAAAGCGACTAGCCACTGCAGCAAACACAGCGTACATCACTCACCGTTCGGGCCAGGTCAATACAAAGTTGTGTTACGCATGAAAAAGCGTGTGCACATTTCATGTTCGCTTTATGTTCAAGACAGGACTGTCTTTTCCCCGACTGATTAATAATGCTGCAGGGAAAATGTGATCTGTCCCGGTATTATATTTCCAAGTTGCAGTCTTGAGAAATGGTTAACAAAATACCGGTCTCAACTTGAACTGTTTTTGAACCACTAGACTGGGTGTCGCAGAGGGCAGCACAGGGTCGAGCGGGTTTAATATGAATTAGGTGCGGTTTCGTGTGACTGGGTGGCACCGCGGCTCATGCATCCAAAGGAATTGGGAGCCGTCGGAATACTTTCGTGTTTTAATTGTTGCTTATTTTTTTTAGTCGTTTTTTTTGGTAATCTGGCTGTAGGGTGTGTTGTTTCTTACCTTCTTTCATTTATGGTTTTTATTATTGAGACAGATGAAACCATGATTTCAAATTATAACACAATGCATTACTTATAAAGCAGAGTTTACAAAAAGGACTGTACGTAGGCCTATTCAAGTAATGTCTTACGACCGATCCTCCCTTTGGGAATAGAATACCGGAAAATAATCACTCGCCACAGAACTCAATGAAATAAATTCATTCAATTCCACTTAAAGAGGAATGCTTATCACAGCTTCTCCATTTATTGTATTTAATAACATTCCTAATTGAAAATCGTATGATTGATACGCTATTCAAGTCTGGTTAACCTTCAAGCCCTAGAAAAAAGAAATTTACAGTGGAAATCACAGGTCAAATTCCGTTGCACTGTCGTTTATACGGTGTCCTTTACGAACACGATACACTATACAAAGACAAGAAACAACGCGTTTACATTGCACATGTACAGTACATTACCGGGTGAACAGTATTCATGCACTGTACATGTGCAGTACATGTGCAGTGGTATACATGTACAGTACTTAATTATACAGGAACTACTGTATATGTACAATGTACGTTCAGTGTGAAAACATGCGCGTACGTACATGTACATGTACAAGTACTGTACATGTACAGAATACATGTACGTGCATGTGCAGGTACACGTATTATTCCCACCTGCACAATAAAGCACAACGCATGTACATGTATTGTACTCAGTGTACAGTTCTTGTACATGTTCAGTACATGTACTGTACATGTACATGTAGAGTACATGTAGAGTACAAGTATACGTAGCTTTTCATGCATGACAGACCCTTTTCAAAACGAGCGCCAACGTTTTGGGGCGGGCGTTCTCTCATCTGATTAACCTTTGACCAGTGACGCATAGCGCTTGGCGCTCCACAAAGGACCAAATCTCGGATAAAAATTGCTGATTCAAGCTCCTAAATACTAAATACGAAAACACAATCGGATTAATTATGTAGAGTTTCAAGTCGAATTCAGCGTTTAATAGAAGCAAAGGATTAGATATAGAAAACACGCATGATATTTATAATTTAAAAGTATCACAGACCACACCGTGACAGCAAATCTAGTAAGCCCGTTACAAGTACTACATTAATGCTTGCAATTATTAAGATCATACTTTTAGGGATCATTTCTATAGTATGTATCTCCTTTCGCGATCGTACACTTGTACGGTGCGACCGTAACCACGATGACGAGCTACAGTGCTCCCCTCTGAGCGCGAAGCGGGTCTCGGGTGTTACCCTCGGGTTTCCAGCCCTTGGCCATTGATGAACGTTCCTCCTCCCCTTAAGAGGGAGTAGGAGGAGGGGAACACATTCTGAGTGGTTAGAAACTTTTTAACACCAAGTAAAGATAGAGCAGAAGTAATGTACAACCAATCAACTATGTGAGTGTCTTCTCTTGATGGGTGTGTTTATATTGATTGCTGGAATGATGCAACTAATTTATGGGAATGAAGTCGTACAGACCTTGAATAATAATGTTCACCATGAAGCTGAAAGCCACATTTGAAAGAAAATTTAACAAAACGAGAGAAATCAAACCTATACTAATCCCTACAATAACATCAATAGGCAGTCAGTGGAGTAGGAGCTCGAATTTTACTCATAAAATTGGGCAGCGTCCACAATGAACATTCAGTTTCGCATCTGAAAGTTCTTATCTTCTGGCATTGTGTATCATAACAAAGAACTAAAGCGCGAGGGCTGCGATTCTGGTGACGGCAGTGCAACAATACAGTAACCATATCGGGTACTTTCAACACATAAGGCCTATATTTTTCAAACTCTGATGGGTTCAAGGCAACCTGGCTGGAATTGTTCGCGGTAATTACTAGACATGTAGGAAATATTAGGTTTGTACGGGTAGTGCTTCGTCCTGAGAAGGTTGTCTTTGTCATTATTGAGCGTAAATTAAACGTTGCGCAGCAACTTTTAATTTTAAACACACTGCAAAAAAAACCCAGTGTTATCAGAGGACCATGCCAACACTTTTCACCAGTGTTACAATGATTGATGTTATTTCAACACTGTTGGTGTTACTTTGAATAACTTCCAGTGCATGGTAACACTTATAGGTGTACAAAGTAACAACAGTGGTGTTAAAGTAACAAATTTGGTGTAGTCATCTGAAAATACCAAGAAGTATTTTTTTGAACATCAAGAGTTTTTGCAATGCAGTATCTTCAATGTACTAAACATTCAGAGGAATGGTGTACCCAAGACATTGCATAGGTTGAAACAAAAGCCTCGGTGCCTATGCAAGGTATGCGACATTTGTATTTCCCAAGCGGTGTATACTGGGTTCATAACGGGTCCCAGGCCCGCAGAGGTTCCACGCAAGAGGGACCATCGTGCCACCGGGGGGTTGCAGAGGACGCAGCCGAATGACGCGCCACCGACCCGGGGCCACCACCCTTAGCACACACCACCCCAACCCCGGGCGTGAAAGCGGTATTCGCGGTATTCCCGCCGAGTACCGAAGAAGGTTCGGAAATAAATTACGCTGGTGGGAACTGAAGTCGAATTTGTAATTTATTTGTGCTGGGTTCGAATTCGGCGAGGGGTAAGGGATAACTTGGCTCCCCCGAAAGATGAACTCGGTTCCAAGAGGTCATCTTTATGGGTGATTTATTTTGCAGGCTCGTCTTTCAAGTTACTTTGAAACGGGACATCTGTGACTTCTAAAAACATTGACTGAAAAAGTGCAGTATGAACGGTCAGGGTCAAAGGTCGGGCGTGGGTTTCAATTTTGTTGTGGCGACAAAAAACCTAACACTTTGATAACGAGCCAACCTATGGCTACGGCTGATTACCGCGGTTGAAAAATCCAAAGTTATTGGCTGCTGCAATCGTTACGGGCACAGGGCATCATCGTGATTGGTTGTCGAGAATTGTAACTGGCACAGGGGATCAATGTGATTGGGCGTCGAGAGTTGTAACCGGCACGATGCATCAATGTGATTGGCTATCAAGAAGTTTAACTGGCACAAGGGATCATCGTGATTGGCTGTCGAGAATTGTAACCGGAACGGTAATTCGACGTGACAATGATAAAGCCCATTGAAAGGAGAAAAATGTTCAGAGTTAGAGCTTGAAGAAAAACACTAAATGAAAAGACACAAAGATTGAAATTCTAGAAAAAAATGTACCAAAACAGGCAGGGGCTCAAAACTCAAATCCACATATTGGCCTGAGTTGGATTCGAACCCCAGTCACAGAGAGTATGGAATTAAACACCACGTCTCAAAGGTAGAGTACACCATTGATAAAAAAACAGAACTTTCAAATGCTTACAAAGTCTCTTTACCGATTGGAAGTTAAAACGATTCCAAACCAACCTGCAAAAATTTCCACTGTTGCTCTTCCATTTTGAAAAAGCCATTTTTTGGCTTTTTTTTTCAAAATTGGGAAAAACGTAAATTGGAACCATGAAGCAGAGAGCAGCTACGAGGTAGAGTCCTCGCAGGGTATGGTGGAACCACGCTGGCACGTCAGACACTCCAGAGTAACAACCTCATCTGTCAATTAGGGCCAGCCTAACGAGATAATGAGGCGTTAATTGCTCGGCGATTACGGGACCACAGTACCGCGGCAAGCCGGTCGTGTCCTCCGAAGGACACGACGTTGGGCCCCCTGCCGGCGAGGAGGGAAACGGGACGGCCCATCGCCTGCAACCTTGGAGGATTGCCGGGCCAGCAGGGAGGGGAGGGAACCTGATGGGGAACATCTGATCACCAGACGGTAGGACCGAGGGGCTGGAATCCCCGGTCTGTACATCTCTCGTCATAAAATAAAAGTGTTATCTGGTAGCGAGTTCTCTGGTCGGCATGGCCAACTAGAAACCTTCACGCTCAAACCTAAAGACGATCTGTCCTCTTCCTCTAACATATTCTTCCTTTAAACCCTCGCCGACTTCAGCATGACAAAGTGGAACAACAGCAACATTTATACCACCGATGCCAACGTGCTGTTTGCAAAGCGTACTAGTGGTAGAGTAAAACACAGGAATGATGAATCCCTATGTAGTATGTGAACCCGCGATGTCTTCTCAACGTTGGACTCGCGGCTCTGCAAGTTGTATTGGGAAATTGGAGTTTTGTTTGTACACTGGAACTTCACAAGTTACACAAGTTGGGACAATGTGTGACTTTCCCACTCCACTGTAGACAACGAACGATGACGACGGCACAAAGACATATAAAGTGTATTCCTTTTAAATAGCTGCAAATGCTGAAGTAAAAAAAAAAGATGCGGACAGCGAGTTTATAAGATCAGCAAGAAAAAAAAAGTATGAGTGATATTATCTTACAGTACACTGACAAACAGAGGGGAGAAATTTTAGTGTCATTTTAGGCATGGGCCTAAAGCTTTCCAAGCAGGAATATGCACAATAATAATGCAATACGGTGACACATTTCAGCCCCAGGGGACGCATACGCCTGGTCATCACCGGTCAACGCGTGTGGACCATCTTCCCAGCCCATCCCTGACGGGGGACCTGCCACGGCCCGGGGCTAACCCCAAAGGGTGGTCTTGCCCGGTCAATGGAAGTCTGTGAAAGGGGGGGGGGGCGCATCCGCTCGCGCAACGTGGGTATACATGGATCGAAGGCTGAGCTTGAGACGAGGCTGTTGGCGGGGTCCTTGAGGGTGTGTGTGTGACGTGCGCGCCCCTAGTTTGTCTCTGTGGCTCCTTCCTGTGGTCGTGGGAGAGAAATGCTGGACAGCTCCCCGAGAGGTCACTGTGTCCCCTTTGGGGTGTCCTGTAGTGTTGGCCTAAGCAGGAATTGCCACTCTGAATAGCTCTTTTGTTTCATCATAAATATCAGAATTTATACAGAAAATCTCTTTACACATGCTATATCCCTATTCCATAAATGATTAAACAAGCCGATGTGCAAGACCGATGCAAATATAATTTTCCCCAACAGATCATGGAAACATGCCAGTCCAAAATAAACCGCGTTCACAAACACACGCAGACTGACAAATGTCACGTACGTGGATTCTGGGGGAAGAAAAACAAGGGCGTTAGGTAGAGCAAAGGTCAGTCTGTTCAACTGTCTATGGTGTTTGGATTGGAAAAAAAAATGTTGACATTGGTCATCCTTTTCAGGATTGACACTGCCGGACGTCTCGATACAATGATCTCAGTAGCGTGGGCGCGTGTTCTGTGCCGAGATTTGGTCAAGGCGCGTGTATGGCATTAACATATCTTTCGCTTTGGACATAATTATTTTGACAACCAAGATACTAAAAAAAACATGTGAGTAAGACAGACACGACACTTTGTAAAATGACAACAGAGTGATGTCACTGCTTAAAAAGAAACTGTCACAATGTTTGCAGAAATGTAAGAAGTCCGATTGAATAATATTCTAAAATCGAGAAGCTAATTACAAAAGTGAGCAAAGTGGGCAACCTATCAGCAATACATGACATTTTGTACACAGCATACCACATTCTGTGGGTAAATGCTTTCGTTAAGCTAGTTTTAGCACCGTTTTTTCGTACGGATGTTCGCAGTGCTCCATTATCGGCCTGATAACTTCCTATTTTAAACAGGGAGAAATGTGACGTGTGGAAAATACAGTAGGGCCTAGGGAGAATTGTCTCCATGCACGAAGCATCTTTATGGAAAAAGCTGTGTCTGTATTTAATTACCGTAATGTGTAAAGCCGAGTCCCAAACGGGCTTCAGTGCTAGGGCTACGTCTATTGCAAGCACTGTCATGTCTATGACAGCCATAGTCCCTGATTCACTTTTTGGCAGCGGCTTTGTGGTGTAAAGCAACTGACGGCTGTGTCCACGTGTCAAGTTCAATGTCGTAGAGCTATAACATCAACAGCGCCATCTTTTGTCGAGATTCCATAATTAGCTACACAACAGTGATTTCTTACACCAGTTAAACAAAACGCCGATAAACAATTTCACAACGAGGTAACAATGGTTTTGGTATGCACAAGGAAATAAAAGCACAACATTTCACAGACAAACAGTGCTGTTTATTAAGAAAGTGTTGCGACTGTTGTATAGCATTCCAGTATTTCCTTGCACCAAAATGCAGTTGGCACAGACCTATACGAAAGCCCTAAGAAAGAATGTAACCTGGGAAACGTCACACCAACTTGCAGAAAGGACACAAAGCGAAGCAGTTACAGTTTCAGAGCTGGGGGAAAAACCCAGAGGAGGATTCTGGGTAAAACTCACAAAATCAGGCTGGAACTGAAAAACCCAATCGAACCCGGACCGCAGAGGTGGAAGGCGAGGAAAGAACCACTACGCCAACACGAAGCTGCAAGACCTAAAACTCCCGTTCATTAATCTCAAACAAATTCATGGGTAGAAAGTAGGTCTATTTTGATCATAAAAACGCCGTGGTAAGGTTAACTAAATGCTGTTAAACTTCTGCTCCGTAGAATGGGCAAGTACTCTACGAATCACCTCATGGCGACGGGCGAGAGATTCGAACCCGATACATTTTTGGTGAGGCCCTACAGCAAACGTACGGGAGTCGAGCAATACAGCTTTCAATCGAGGAGTTGCACGCTTTTTAAACCTCGACTCAACTGTGAACAAAAAATTACTACATGGACTTGAAACTTCCCACTTCAGTTGACATGTGTCTGTAGATATCCCAAAACTGAAGGTTACAGTTTAAGGGATACTATTGTTCTGACACATTTTTGCAAGGAATTTAGAGACACCTTTTTGGTACATCAGGCTTGCCATGAGAGATCTTTTGTGTACAGAGCAGTGCAAGTCTCACCTTGAAAAAAGTTCGCCCACAACATGAGAGTGACAGGTTTTATGTTGGGAGATATTGAATAATACGCAATGACGGGAGGGAGCAAAATAGCCGTCAAAGCTGTGCATCCCATTACGCATCGCCCGTAGGGAGTTACAAACGCCGAGCAGAAAAAAACACAGGGCCCTTTCTGGAAAAATATCATTCCGCTAAAATATCCACACCTTTTCCCTCCCCTGCACAAAATCGTTACAGCTGCACCGCCCGCGGTCAAACGGGGCGCTAAAATGTTTTCGGCGGCACGCACGGGCTGCTCGGGGCCGGTAGAAACTGCTCATCCCGTCCCACTGCGAAGATCGCAGCAAGTATGGCCGGTGAACCGGCAAGTTCCCATCCCGCTCCGGCAAAGACAGAGAGAGAGAGACTGAATCAAGAAAAAACAAATTCATCACCAACAAACGGTATATGAAAATACTACCGCCGAGGTATAGATCGGCGCATCCACGCATGGCTGGATGGGTCCGGATCACTTGTTATTTTCCAATTTCGCCACGATAATGCGTCAATTAGGATGACAAAAATCGGAGGATTTATAACCAAAAATCGGCAGTCGGGCGTGTGGCGTTGCAGGCGGTGATGGGCTCGCCAGCCGTGAGAAATGAACTCGCATGATAGTGCTGGCCATGCCATGCGGGCAAGCGAACAAACCCATTCCAGGGGTCTCGTCAAGCTGCTCTTCGCCCAGGTTATTTTTCTTCTCCTTCCTTTCTTGAAGGCGGGATAAGTTCTGAGTTGCGTGTGTAAATTGCGTGTCAGCTTTATTATTTTTTCTTACAGCGCTCATCGATTGATTTGCTTTCCGGCGGCTCACAAACTCTCCCTCCAAAATGACAACCATGTGCCGAGTGCATGAAGCTGAGAAATGCATGAATGAATCCCAAATTCATCCTCAGTATCCGAGAGACTGACAAGATACAAACAACAGCTAAAACAGGCATTTGTGCAGCAGTAAAAATTAATGATTCAAACAGCGTAATGCTCTCGGGTCGTTGAACCGAATGGATAAAATTAATAGAAATATACCGGTATTGAGCTGCTCAAAGCAACTTTTCGTTTGTTTTAGAAACATCTTGACGGCGTGCGCTCGCTTAATTCAAACTATTTTAAGCCTATCCCACGTAGCCCAAGCGGCAAAGATATAACGCAGTAACGTATGCAAACTGACGTTATTAACTTACTGAAATTTTTCTCGCGGCAATCGCTTCAGGAAAAGAGCCTTCATAAACTTGAAGATGGATTGATAAGAGAAGCAAAAACAATAACTAAAAAAAATATGAGGACGAAAGCGGAAGAGTATGAGATGCGACCGCTGGACATGTCCACACACAATCACACACACTTTGGCAATCCCTCCAGCGCAATGTGGTGAGATTCAAACGACGCCCAACTGCAATATGACCCGCTTCATTTTGGCGCGCTTTCTTCTTCAGTCCCCGGGTTTGGGCGCGAAATTGAACTGTATCGAGGTTCGGGGGGAAATTGGAATGCGTTGATAGCATCTCGAGTTTTTCGTTATCTCGGTATTGTTTTATCGTGCTTGTCGCTAGTGGCCGGAGGGTAAAATATCGCGTTATGAGAACCAGCCATGCCATTGCACGTACAGACTATGCTTCAAAGGAAACTGATTCAAATTACATTGGGCCTTCAATATGTCACAAAGCTGTGGTAAAAAAAACTGTGGATTTAAGCCTTTTGTAATGAAAAACAGTGGCGTCGACAGCTTCGTATCCTCACATCCACTGCACTTTACATCACATCCGCCACCGTCTTCTTACATTCCGCCATCTTTGAAGTCGGTGCATTTCGTGGCTATGACTTCAGTTGCTGCCATTTCACCGAACAGCCGTAGCTGTAGACGTTAATGCTCCTTTCTGGACATAGCTTTACTACGTACATAATTGTGGAACCTTCAAAGCAAACGATCTGTCACTGTGCATAGGTGATTGGTTCACAGTTGAGTCCACGTGGTGTTTACACCTATTTTTTTTTTAAGTGTAGAAGAGGAGTCGTCTCGGATAACGCACATAGGAGAATTTGCGAGGCAAAAACACACAGCATCAAATTCATTCTGGTATATTACACATGTACGCTGATGGATTCACGGGTTATCGTCTATAGAGTGAGAGTACGAACCTTGCTTGGGGATCTTGAGTCGAAAGAAACGCGGGTACCAGACGACATTGTCGGCCTGATATTGTGTGACGGCATGACCAACTGGCTGAATTTGAACCCATGTTCTCATGTCACATGGGCCAAGTCGCATGAGAACAATAAGATGCACATCGATAACAGTTATTAGTCATGCGCAGTAATTGCTACATTGCGCCCTCTACTGTCTCGAAGCAGTGAAAGAAATGTTCGCAATCTTCCAGGATAAAATTGGCTAGTACAATGAAACTAATCACTCAAATTTATTCTTCATGTGTGAAAGAGGGTTTATCCGTTTCGGCCGCTTGATAATCTGATTTTGTCCCAGTCTCTGTGCTCAGTTTTCCTAGCGATTCTCGGGTTGTTTCCCCTCCCCCCCCGGCAGCGGTGAGGTTCTTCAGATTACCACCGTAACAAGGACGGCTGGCTGGCCCCGAGGTACCGCCTCAACAGCCCGAAGCATGCATGCCTCCCATGCAAGCCGAGCACAGCGTGCGTGCAAGCCGTGCACAGCCCATCGTGGAAAGTAGACACCTTGCCCTTACGTCTGGCCGCGCCTTGCCTACCTCGGGCAACGTTTTTTCCCTTTTTCTTTTTTAACCCTTCTTCCTTTTTCTAAACCTTTCTTTTTTTAAACCCTTTTTCTTTTCTTTTTTTAACCCTTCTCTCTTTTTTAACCCTTTTTTCTCTTCTGTTCTTCTTGCTTGCACCTTGCTGCGGTGTTGTTCAAGAATAGATCGCAACGGTTGATCATCTCTGCAGCTTCGTCCGGGTATGTGTCTGGTTTTAATGAAGCATCGCCAACAAAATAACAAGACGACTGACAAAGAACCTCGCGACCTTTATACATTTCTGTCCCTAAGAGTTGGGTGATAATAAACACAATTCTCCTTATTTTCTTGAGTTTTGATCGTTTTTCATTACCTGGATAATTATACTACTTCAAACTTCCAATTTATTTCTTTTCTTGCTGTGCACAAATTTTGCAAACTTACAACACGCCAACACTTGCTTATTCTCATAATCATTGAAATTCATGCCAAAACTCGGATAATATTTCAACAAACGTTCACCCTATCATTTTACAAAAAGGCTGCTTTATATTTTTTGTCTTTCTATACTAAAAAAAACACAAAAGAAAAAAAAAGGCACCGCGTTTCTGCAAACATTCAGCCCAGCCTTTAAGAGCTCGGGGCAGGTATTATGGCTCCAAACAACCGACTTCCGCTCGTGGAAAAACCCTCACAGCACGGCCTGGCTCTACAGATCCCGGAACCGAATTCTGCCTAGCAGACCGCGCGTTCCCACCCCGGCTTAATGCATCCGCGCCGCTCTCCATTCGCGCTCTGTTTTTTTCGTGGAGACCTGCAGCGGGCATCAAAGGAGCCAGTCAGACGGAATGTAATGCGACCCCACTCCCCCCCCCCTCAGCCCGCTCCAACAATCCCTGGCCCCCTTTGCTTCGCTCCACAACCTAGGGGGTCGTGTTCCTCTCCGATTGGTCCGATCATCGCCTGATCAGTCTGATCATCATCAGCGATGACAGAATAACCGGCCGTGGTCCACAAGCGCTTTAGACACCACTGTAGGGAAAATGCGAAGTAGCATCGAGCGCGCATCAAACAAAGCAGCCGAATCACTGGCACACCCTGTACAAAGATAACAACATAAATTATTGTGAACAAAAAAAAAAGAAAATGTATTCCTTAGGCACGAAAAGTTAACCGTCGCGTTGGTCATCCTGACCGAAATCATGATGTACTCGGATACAGTAAATTAATATGCAAGTACGTACATAATAAATACATTTCGATATTTGTATTGAAGTAAGTACACGCTGCTCCAAATTACCGTGCTAGCGTAACAAGGGGACATCACCTGGGTTATCATACCAGTCCATTATGATATATTACATTAAATTCATCCCGTGGCTTTTGTAGAGTGGTTGGCTATAGAGACGTACTGTTTCCATGGCGCCGACAGTTAGAACTGCGCCCCCTCGTGTTTTTCAGCGTATTCCTCACTTAGTTCCATCGCATAGTTGAAACCGCATCTGTAAAAGGGCATAATGACAGCCCCAATCTTACATGGGTGGTCACTCGGGAAAAAAAATGCCCTGTAAGTTTAACATGTAAGCTACATTTCATCTGAGAGCCAATAACAACACCATAAATGGACATGTATAAACATGGTGATGTTTTTCGTTGGTAGTCTGTTTCTGCTATTAAAGCACAAACCAGTGGGCTTAGCAAACCAGTGAAACGGACCCGCGATGTGTCGCGCGGACCGAGCACTATGACCGCTACAGAATCGACTTCAAAAGCCGCGTGAATTTCAGCAAGATCTTACCCCTACGCATTACAGAAGGTTGCCGCGACTTACAAATGCACGCTCCTATTTGCACAGCGTAAGAGATGCCATCTCTACGTTGGGTGCCGCAACACCCTCTCGCTGATGACACGCAGTAACGCTCTATTAGCAAAAAAGGAGGAGGTTGTTTGCTTATGACCGGGCTAGCGTACTAGGGATGCATGGCCTGCCCGGTACTCGGGCACCATTTTGCAGGGGACATGCATGTAGAGTGGACCACGAGAACGGGAAGGTGTTTAAGTGTCCGAGATGGGAAGGGACGGGAGAGGGAGATAGAGAGAGCAGGTCAGAGGAGTGTCGGTGACAGAGCATAGCACGCTGAGGACCCTTGGCTGTCCTGAGTCACGGTCTCCTTGCTATAGGATGGGGGTGCTCGCTGCATGAGGATTCCTTGATAGGTCGGAGAGTGTTTGCTCGTCTGCTCCTTGTCAGAGAGATGGAGGTGAATGGGGCTAGTAAAAGGTGCCAGGAAAAGAAAGTCGAAGTTGCGCTGATGGCGCATGTCTTTGTAGAATAGACCGTGCAGCTCGTTTTTGATCTTGGGTTTGGATTGAAGTTTCTACATGAGTTTTAGCACTTTGTATTAACGAACACTTCTAAGGAAAACACTTATTTCCGAGCTTATCTGTTCAAATAAATATGGAAGCATCTAAATCGAACGCAGTGTTATTTGTTTTCAAAGCTCAACTGTAACAAGCTTAAAAGGGCTTTTTTCTGTTCATGCCAAAATGCGAATTCTGTATGTAGATTGCGTCATTCAGACAAAACAGAGAAAACGAGGGGAACCCTCGCCCTGTGTTCGTAGTGGATAAACCCGTGCATGCCACACAACGGCTACAAATAATGGCCAATGTTAGAGTTGCCAATTTAAATTGAAGTTGTAGTTTAACCATTACTTCGCATGATACTGACTGAAACGTAAAGCAGGAACTTAGCCGTTTTTCAGAACAGAAATTCTAGGTTGACAGTCTAGCTTGTCTAAATGCAGATAATTTTACGGGTCAACCGTACAAGGACAACACAAATTCCAAGCGCTTCGGCAGAGGAATATCATGCAGAGCTGGTCCACGTATTTGCATCTCCTGCAAATTTCCGCCCGCCTTAAGACGACTTTGCAATCGACCAACAAAATGACAACAGACAGTGCCCGGGGCCGGTCCCCATCTCCCGCGTAGCTCCCCCCCCCAAATGTAACAACAGAGGAAGGTGCTGCCAAACCGCCGCGAAGCCAGAAAACAAGGAGCATCCTCTTGAAACACGACACCGCGTGCCGAGCCGCACCGCTCGATCCACGCTCCACAACTCCCCGAGGGAGCCAGCAGATCCCCCCTCTGGTCGGCCAGGCTCAAGCTCGGGACACAAACTATAGCCCCCGGTGCTCAGATCCACATTGCTTTAAAAAAAATCTCAGAAGGAGATAGAAGAAGGGGAAAAGACATGCCAAAAGATGGGTCATTTCGAATTCCCCGTCCGGCAAATCCGAAAGACTACACCGAGAAACGCTCAGGAAAATGTTACTCATTTTGTCCAGGGCCGTGCACCACCGCACGGCAGTGACGGGACTTTAGGCAGCACCGCCGGGGCCAAAGCACAGTACACCTCCCGCATCCATCGAGTCCTGGCAGTGCTCACCTCCGCGTGCCATTTACAATTCATTGCCACTTCAGGCTTTTTTCCCTTACCGTTCTGTCTCTCTCCTGCGAGGCTCTTGAATAATCGCTCCAATTCAACCCGTAATTCGGGAATTAGCGACAGCGTGCCCGCTACCTGAGACACAATTTTCCATAATTATACCAGAAAAATTGGTAAGATTACCAGAAGGCAGGAATGGATCCGGATACGAATGCAATCCGCTCAGAGGTTGAATCCATATCCCGACTCTACATTTATAAGAGCAAAGCGTCAACAAGTGCAGAATGTGCACATGAACTTCAGGAAATCGCAAAGACGTGCTCATCCGACCGTGATTTTATGCTACATTGTAAATGCAGCGCACTTAATTTGAGAAGCAATAGAATCGGAAATATTAAAAAAAAACTGTTTAAATGCCAACCTGAATCAGAATGTTAATGAATAAAAGCTGGTTAGCAATCTTTCACGACCTTTTCCCTTGGAGTTAAAACCTTGATTTTAATACACTTTGCAATGATGCACATAAATCGACGTTTTGCTTGTTTTACATGAAGTATAAGGGTTAAGTGTTAACTTCGCGTTTTTTCGGTGACGATAAACAGCTGTTGCTTTAGGAACCGCCGTGTAATAGGCCTATGTTAACATCTTTCTGTTGGTATCGTTCTGGCAGTAGATTCTGCGCAGATTCCCTCATGTCACAACCTCGCAGTGCACGGAATGCTGTGAAATCACGGGCACCAGACTATTTTTGCAACACGTCTCGTTCTACATTCCATTTCGCTTTGGCAGGATGGCAGAAGCTGTTTTCCAGAATCTGTTGCAGAATCGATTTTCAATTGTTATTCTTCTGATAAAAACCTACGACTGAACAGAAATCGTCAGAGTGTGACTTTATCTAAAACAAACGTTGCTGATCATGTAGGGTTGGAGGGCGGGAACCAGTGAGACTCTGAAGCCAATCGAAAGGTGTCCAAGGGAAAAAAAATCGGTCGCTGGTTGACTGACAGGGTGGAGAGGGAAATGGAGAGGATTGTCCTCGTGCTTGTATATAGGCTTTCTGCCAAGACGAGTGCGCGCTGATTGAATCAGCGGCGCGCTTGTGTGTGTGTGGGGGGGTCAAACCGAAAAATCCACCGCCACTCTTGCGATGGAGCTGACAGCCAGTCACGGTGCCGCGTGGAGGAAAGATTACGGAGACAGAGGGACAGTTGTCGAGTTCTACAAGAGTGACAGAGGGGATTGTGCAGGTCCCCCCAGCCGAGACTCGTAGAGACTACTTGAGGCTTGATCGAAGAGGCGCAAAAACGTGCAGTTGTCGATTCCCATCCTCTTGTTTCCCCCTATAGTGATATCGAACTTTTTTTGGGGGGGGGGTTCCGGCAGTGACAACAATTTGGTCAAGTAGGCTACGCCTCGGGATGTATGGGGGATTATTCTCCGGTTAAAGACACATTTTGTACATCGGGAAAGAGATTTCCATCAAGAGTGATAGGGATGAGACAGCGCGGGTTGCCGATTCACGTGCACTAAGTCTACAAGTCCTACACCAAGAAAAACGCAGCCTATCCGCTTCGAGCAGAAGCACCCCCTCGTTGGTTTAAAAGAGCCATATGAGCTTCGAGCTGGACCAAGAAAGAGCGCAATTTTCTTAGCAACAGAGGCTCCATTGGTTGGAACTGAACTTCGCTAGTTCACGAACATCTATGAAATGCACACGTAGATATGATCGCGCTGTTACATACAAAATGAACACTCCCCACCAATATGTCTCTTTTCAACCGATGAGGGGGTGCATCTGCTCGAGGGGATTGGACGGGAGTGTTCATTTTGTTGGTAGCGATGCGACTGTAACGCCATAGTCGTTCATGAACCAGAGAAGTTAAGTTCCGACCAAAGGAGCCTCCGTCGCTAAGAGAAATGCTCCCTCTTTTGGTCCAGCTCGAGGCGCCTATACACGTTTTTATTACGCTTTGTCACAGCAAACCCACGTTCATCAAAACCGCAGTATTAGAGGTTAAATTCGCCTAGTCCTAAGCCTTGTGATGGTGAAGTCATGAAAGTTGCCCAGTACTGAGCAAATTAATCATCCATTCAAAACGAGCATCACAACACCAGAGTGGGGCATAGGGCTTAGTGCTTAGTCTTTGTAGCTTCTGATCAAAGGGTCTGGGGTTCGAATCCAGCTGATGGCAGCATGTTGTGATCTTGGGCAAGTCACTTGATCCCCATGTGCCTCTCTCCATCTAGGAGTAAATGGGTACCTGCGAGGGCAGATATGATTATCATCTTCAGCCATTTGTACCTGATATGGCAGCATCTGACCAGTATACTCCACGGGAGCTGAGATGCTTTATTATAATGATAAACCAGCGCACAGAGACTTCATAGTTTCAAGCACTTTATGTTTATTGACGTAAATTACAGGATCACGGATGACATTTCAATAAAGAAATTCTTATGGGCGTTTCACACACTGCGGGCGAATGCGAAAGCGAGACGAATTTGAAGTCACGAAAAATTTCCAGCGAAATTTTAGCTGCGTTCAACTTTTACGAATTCGCAAAGCGAACCTTTGATCTGACGTCACAAATTAGCGTTCGTATTTGCTTCCAAGCTAAGTACGAACTGGCCTTTATGCGTCCAAATCTTCTTCTGAGCGGGTTTTCAACGCCCCATAGTGATTTCGTCCCACAGTCATGAGCGACAGCCTAATATAGCGGTTCAAGAGATGCCCTATTGAATATATCATCGCCAGCGCTGGAACCAATCAATACAAATACGTGTATAATAAAACCATGTCTTCATCTCGCTGGGAAAAAAAGACTACAGAGAGAGTGGCATTGTATACCGATATGATCTACCGGGCTATACTGGGACTCGGTGGGCGAGAGATGTTATACCAGCCCCGGTAGATGGACCCCCCCAGCAGATCAATGCGAAACCATAACGATTGCAGGCTCATGTTTAGACGGTGCTGGGACGGAGGGATATAGGGATAGGAAGAAAGAACAGGAAAGAGAAGGAGAGATGGTCGACAACATATCGATTCCTGGCGATCGATTGCACAGGCTGAGCCGGCTGAAAATGTGTACAGGCCGATTCTGGGCTCGTGCCCCATTAAGAACACTGGTAGTTACTACTCGAAATCACATCAAAATATGCAGATCCCCTCAACTTTTTTAAATGCATTCTGAAAGGAAAGATCTGGTACCAGTCTAGTTGTCAGAGGAGGCAAGCAAAATAGCAGTGATAGCAACGATCAGCTGCTGCTAGCTGTTCAATTTTGTTACTTTTTGTTCAATGACAAGCCACAGAACCAGGGTAAAGACGTCCATGTCAAAGTTCGTCTTCAGCTGAGGCAATCGAATAAGGGAAACCCCAGAAAACGTCAACGAAAACTGTCTTGATCGTGGAGATTCTATACCATCTCATTTAATATCTGCGGTTTCATCTTCCGTTTTCCGAAGTGGTGAATCTGTAAAGCACACTGAGAAAAATGCCGAGTCTTCCAGCAACTCTTAACAATACTACAAATAAATGACACAAACAAATGCGCTTGACAAGTGATTACGATCAAACCAGAGCCTGCGCCGGCCGAGCCCCTTCATTATTTCCTATCTGACGTTTCGGCGTACCACGTGACTTAAGGTTGTCCTGGCAACCGTCAAAGGGGCACCTGTGCCAACAAACACTTGTCTCCCCCTTGCCATTCCCCCAAACGGGCCACGTGGCTCCCGTTCCAGCACCTCACTTCGCCCGGGATTTGTTTACCATTGCAGTGTATAACTCGTGCCGGTTACTGGGCCCGTGTGGAGACGGGTGAATTGTTGTCCAAGGGGCCGTGCAGAGGGGAGGGAAAGACAATTGACACAAAATCGGGGGGAGATATTTTCTCCTCTTGCTTGGGCGTGCACTTTTTCCCCTCCAGTGTTTGAAGTGGAGTGTATCGAGTAGGGTGGTTGGAGAGGGCGTGTACCGCGGTGAGGCTGTAGCTTGGACCGCCGTGCCGGTCTCGCGCGTTCCGGTATCTGGACGCAGTCAAACTTCTGGTAGAATATAGAAAAGAGAAGGAGTCGGTGCGTCTAGGCAGACTCTTGAAGACTCGGGCATACAGCATCGACACCATCCGAGGATTATGGGATGTGAATTGAAGATCATCAATCCATTTCCACATAATGAGTATATCAAACGTTTATCACAGACTTTCGTGACTGAAGCAGCCGGCCTTGCTGTGTCGGCCCCTGTGCGAGTCATTTCCCAGTCAGCCATACTTACGTCACATTAAGCCTTGACGAAGATCAACAGAAGTTGGAAGGAGATGAATCTCAATGCCGAGGGCAAAGCACATAGTCAGATTTTGATTTTACAATCTCACCAATACCAGCAACGTTAACTGAGGTTAGGTGATCAGTGCCCTAAATTTGTTAACTAACCCCCTTTTCCTCAAACTCGAGAGTAAACTGCAATGAAGCCAGTTGATCAGTCTGCAATGCAGAGGTATCGATTGCCAAATGCGGGTCCCCCCTTTTTTTCTGAAACGAGAGTAGCCCTTGCCCCGGCGGACGTATTGCGAGGCCCCTCCCGGCTCCACACCCGGCCAAGCTTCAACTTCTCCCCGCCGTTTGGGGCCCGTCCTGCCCGCAGCGAAGCAGCTGCCACGCCGGACAATAGACGCCGCGCGCTAGGCAGTGGTGCCCCAGGCCGCCGAGAGACAAAGAAGGGGGTGTACGCGTCCGCAAACCGCGGCTGCTGCACGGTTCGCGGACAGTGGTCTAGCGAGCTTGGCACAGGGGCCTCAGCAGTAAAACAGCTACTTTGGCTGTACTTTTTTTTCTAGGGGAGGGGGGCTGTTTGCAGTGTAACCGGTGTTTGTTTGGATACATCGTAAAGAGATTGTTGTCAACGTTTACGTGCGATGCATTTTAATTCATGTATAGACGATGTATGTTTGTTTCGATGAGAGATGACGCCAATTAAAAGTAAATTAATTCACTACACTTGCTCCAAACTCTTTCGGCATGCAGTAGAAACCTTCCTGGATCCTGCAAAATAGAGACCTTCAAGTTGTTCCAAAGAATTCTGGAGAAGCGAGGTTAACATTAACAGTCGAAGTAGAAAGAAGGTTACACGAAAAATGCCACTTTTAGGTTAGGGAGGTGATTTCTCACAGAGGACCCTTGTCATGGCGCAACCCATGACAAAATCGAACCTATAACTCCAATATCGAAAGAGAAAAACTGACCCACACCGGCGTACACATCACTGACGCATTGTAAGTCAATAACAAAAGACGAGAAAATAACTTTTTTTACTGCTGTTGTTTTATATTGGCTTCCTATTGGAATGATTTTTTAACTTGCGATTACAACTCATTATGATTACAGTAAATGCAAAGAGTACAGTGTGCTGCTCGTCTCTCACAGACAGAAAAGGTCAATACAAAATCGACATCCCACAGCTGTGAATCTTCGCCTATTGTTCAAGGTGTGTGTAAACCGTTTCCTGCCAAGGCCTCTGTACGAGAGTAACTTCCGAACCGGGTTAAGAAAAACATCTACAGAAGCAGAGCCTAATACGAAGCATTCCGCAAACATGTCAACAGAAAGAAAAGCAAATGCAGGTGTTACGGTAGCCGACTCTGCGTGATTCGCGGTACATCGACAAAATTCTCTCCCTTGTTCCCGGTCGGTGCAATATCGCGGCGCAGACGGTTTTGGTCCGATTACCCAAATAGTGTTCGTGCGTCACTGGTATATAGAAAATTAGTCTTTGCACACTTGGCGTTTACAAGGGAAAGATAGACTAGTGACATGCGCAATACTATCTTGCTTTTTATCGGAAATCGTGGAGGGAGAGGATTTATTTTTCTTCCCACTCCACTGTCGCCACGACCGAAAATCGGGAACTGATGCTTTTGGGCATCAGAACACGTCACAGTAACTGTCATGCGTACAGAACCAATTGGCCCCCGCGTGGCAGTGATGAATAATTCATTAAAAAAGTGGTGAGGAAGGACCTACTCTGCAGGCTGCGGTCCAGGGTGATTCAGCGCGGCAGTGACGTCATCCCACTGGCTGCGCAAAATGAGACGAGGCGAGAGTAGCACCGCGCAACTGCACTGTGTCCTTTTTTCTTTCTGGATGCACGAGGGAGCAAGCCCGCATCATGGAGCGGTTAGTGATGTTGGCAGTGGTGGTATAGAGAGGACAGTGGACTACGCAGCTCAGCCTTAAAAAAACTGGGGTATAAAATATCTGACGAAAGCACCGGGAGGAAGGGGTGGACTTTGATTTGGTAAGGTTCCCGTCCTCTCCTCGTCACAGTTACTGGTATTTACTAGACGGAGCAAGACCTACTCAGATATCAGTCTGGTTGGATTAATTAATGACGAACGGAGCGTGTGAGGCAAAGCGATCACAACGCGTCCACGGTGCAGGAGGATAACAGGTGGAAACCGATAGCAGTTTCGGGGACTAACAGAGGGAACAAGAGAATTGTTGTAATTCTTAAAGATTCCGACCGTTCTTCGGCGGGGACTCTGACCTGACTAGATCAGGCTAGCTATCATTATCTGTTGTACAGTCGGATAGACAAGGCTGCCGGCCGGCAGGGGTGGAGGCACGGTTTGTCACACACTTCCAGCGAGGCGTCAACCACACTATTACCTTACACCGGCCCAACCACCAGTTGAAAGTGAGAGCGCGGCTTACGGTTGAGATAATAACAGGTGTCCAGCCCGTCACGGGCCAGTCTCACTGCTGCATCAGGGCTGGTGACACATACTCGAGGTATCCAGCGTGCCGCATCACTAGGATACACACATGCAATCCAACCAACCAACTAGGACCTAACTATACAAGGTGGACTCCATATCAGTCTTGGTATCTTCGCAGCTGACCAAGCCGCAGAAGACTTGTCATCATCGATCTACTTGTTTGGTCACACAACCACTCTTTGACATCTGCTCAGCCGTGTCGTCGAGAAACCGTGAACGCCGTCGGGTTACATAAATAAAAATTTGTGAGGGGCTTATTATCACCTGAACCAGTCGTCGCAAGTGCATTTTTGACTCCAATTTCTTCATCTTCATGCCCCTCCCCTTTTGGTCAGACTCTCCCGTCACTGTCATCTTCGACACCATCAGCAGCCGCAGCGGAGTCGGTACTGTCTCAAAGGAGAAGACCACAGAATGGACATGAAGTTGGAGCAGGCAATAATCACGGGACCGGAGTGCAAACACCTGCCGATGGGTAAGACGCCCGGGCTCCAACCGCCCGCTGCTTTGATTTTTAAAAACCAAATTTCTGTTCAGAGTTGATCATCTCGTGCACCTGATTTTTCTCAAGAGACTCTGACCCGTGCACATTTCATTTTCACCAATGAAGCCGGGGTTTGATTAAATCATTACTGACATGTTACACTGTAAAAACTGCGGTGTTTAATTGTTGTTAATTTAACACACTGAGTCAGAGGACTACACCCAGTCTAGTGCAGTCCTCTGATAACATCAAGGGTGTTAAATTAACACCAACGTGCTTGCAGTACCGTCCAAACCATGAACCTATTGCCGCTTTTTAGTAACACATTTGAAAATCGGGTGACATCACAGCGTGATCAAAAGAAAAAACATGTAAAAAGAAAACAAAAACTAAACAAACTCGCACTCAGTGTCCGGGTAAAAATAAAGAGCATTGAATCAGTATAAACATACAAACCAATAAACCACAAATTCCAAGATTTAAGACAATGTCAGGATAAAAGGATAATTCCGACTTTATCATAAGCCCCAGTGTGAAATGAACGACTAGTAGCACCGTTTTAAGAAAGCCAACAAATGAGAAAATTAAACTTGGACTTGTTAATTTCTCGGCATGACATGACTTGTGAGCAACATCCATCCAATCATACAAAATGAAATCATCAGTATGAAAAGAGAGTTTTATCCATCAACGCAGACTCAAAAATGCTTCATTCTGTGGATGTTTAAGACAATTCTATGTACTGTACTTTAATTCCACATGATATTTAAAGCGCTTTGGCCACGTGGAATAATCGTGTCAGACATTTCAACAGTCATTGTCGGTGAATCTGATTAAGAATTACGAATCCAAAAGGAGCAGAGGGAATAAAGCCCCAGGACAGATGCACATAGAATAATTAAAAACATGAAAATCAATGCCGATGTATGCAGCCATTGTGGATGTTCCGAGGGTAACATACGGTTCACGTACGGTACGTCATGATACGCCAGCCGGACCACGCTGCGCGGCCCTAGTGCTACCTCGCTTCGTGTCCTTGTCGTGTCGGACAGGGTTGTAATCCTAATTATACCAAAAGATCCCAATGCAATTTGCAGCTAAACGCTCCCAGCGGGGAACGCAGCTTGCTTCTGGACAGCGCTTAGTCCCAAGATTGAATACGAATTGGACGGCCCATTTCGAGAAGGGGTTGGGCACCTAATGATACACGTGGAGAGTATTTTTCGGCGGTCATTGCATTTATTGTCGTCCTTCAGCTTTAAAACGTTTACCACCTTCGTACGAGTGTGACCTTTTTTTTTACACAAACTCATTTCGGTACCTAGCTTTCAAGAATATGATTAAAAAATCTCTTTGCAGCAATCATTTCTCGGTTTAATGATTGAGTTCCGCGAACAGACGACCAACGATGAGCTCGGGGAAACATTCATTTAAGATGTCCAAAGTTAAAAAGTGGATAATAACACAGTTAATGAATATCATGGTACACAACATTCACGTTGATACAGCGCGGGTTGAGCAACAACGGAGGATGTTGCCATGTCATTTTAACATTGTAATGATAATGCAGAGAACGTAAACGTTTTCTCATATTTCAGATGATCGTGTGTGATTTTGTTTTTAACTGAATATTTTGTTATAAATAGATGAAGAAAAAAAAGCCGCAGGGTATTTAAAGTTATCTAACTCGCTGTATGTAATAAACGACTGTTTAGACATGGCGGTGACAATCAACTCATTGAGGTCCTGGCTATTAATTAATCCCAAACAATGATTCATATCTGCAATCCAAAATATTATATTAGATAATTATGTTACCACTTTACTTTATAAAACATTGTGCGGGCGAATGAGCCCCACTACTCCAAAACCAAAGCGTGCAATGCACTTCTGAGTAAACATCAATTAACTTGAGGCCAAATTCTCGCGCGAAACATTCGCATATTTTTATTGAGGGCAAAACTGTACATTGATTAATTGTTTCACAGAAAAGAATGGTACCCACCACTCCCAATACGACACGTACTTTCACCACTTTTGGTGTGCATGTGTCCTTACCCTTGCTCGAGGCGGGCAATAGGCCTACAGATAAAATGTCCACAGGAACACTCTGCTTTCTTCACTGTCCACACAATAATCCCCCCCCATAAAAAAATTGTTACCGATATTTTCGTGGCTTAGGCATGCCCCAACGCGCACCAGCGCTAAAGTGGACCAGTCTGGTTTTTTTTCAAGGAGAGCAGACAGACGGGAGATTAAGAAGGATTAGGATGATAGAAATGCAGAAACGGGACAGTTTGCCAGTATAGAAGGGATTATATTTTGGTAGCAGGTGTACCTCGAAATCAAATGGATGTAAAATGGCAGGATAATGCAGAGAAGACCGGGTGCCCTGCGCTTTGTATACTGGTACTTGACGCCAAAACAACTATAAAACGCTCACTGACTAGTGTGTCTAGATTCTGCAGACTGTATTTTTTGCCAATGGACGGCTACATGGTTAAGTTGGGGATGTGGATCCAAATTGGTAAGCACTCAAATTCCAAGGAATGTAGCAAATCTCATCAGGCCAATACACCGAGAAATTTATGGAGTCTAGAATCCAACCTACATTCTGGCAGAAAACGAAAGAAAGTAACTAATGATATTTATAATTTAAAAAAAAATGGGGATTTTCGGTGGAAAATATAACAAAAAAGATTTCAATGCTGATATGATATTGTTGTGCAGATTAGCCAAGGAACGATATGAAATTATTTCTTAGCATATCTCGTGACTCATTCTGTTCATCTGCACAGCGTGCCTTCCGTAAATATTTGATCTTTTTTCTTTCCTTTCAATAAATTTCGGATGTAAAATATTCCTTGCATTGATTTCATACTGCCTGTCCGGTGCGTATGTATGATTTGAGAGCAAGCTGCAGACCTATTCAGTTTCCAACCCGTGTCGTCCAAAATTCGTCTTGCCGCCTTAGACTTTCAACCACGGAGGAAAAAATAATAGTCGGGTTCCGCAAAGTAAACACAGCATCTCATTAAAACTCATCCGGCGTTTGGCATACATTGCCCGATAACATCGCAGTAAAAGACATGCACGATTTTTTTCCTTTTCTTTTCTGTGGCTCTCTTTCTCTGCCGAAGTATCGTGCACTGTGGGTTTAAGGGTCGATGTGGTACACAAGACCGGGGTGGATTTCTGTATAACAGCGCCACGCGAGCGCGCCGGTATAGATGATGGAGGCCGCCGTGTATAGGCGAGCCTCTCCGTTGCCGTTCCCGCCGCGGCCCGCCGCATCCGGGACGCGCGCCGCCCCGTCTCCCGCATCTCCTAAGGGATGTAAGAGAAACTGGCACGTCTCGTACCTCGCCACCTGAGTACACAAAGCCCACCAGAGGCCCACAGATCTGCGTCGTAGGAACCGATGCACTCGTCGTTTTCGGAGCGCTCCAAGGCGAGATTTTACCTCCCAACCTCCTCTCTAGTTCTCATTCTGTCCGGGGCCACGCAATGCACGATTATAACGGACACGTGCTCAGCAAGTTATCGCAAGGTCTCATGGGAAATCGGAGCCTTGCCCTTCGTGGGCTGATTCAGTAATTACCAATATTGAGTGCGCAAGGTTAAGAAGACTGTTTACAAAAACCTACCAAATTGTTTTCATTTTTGAGATGACCGGTATGAAAACAACCATGTGTTACCAAATGTAGACAATTTTTTAATCTGTAGCGTAGTTTTCCCACACCAGTACACACCGTATCACACAATGAACTTCACTAGAGCAAAACGTCCCTATACTCGTGCTACACATGTTTGGACACTGCTCGAATACCATAGTGAAGGGTGCTTATGGAACGCTCAATCAGTTTGCCAACAAACACGTGGAGGGTCCCCTAGTCAAACAGGCTGTTATCACTTTTATACCAAGACACTGGTAAAAAAGAAGTCCAATAACCACAGTTTAACGCCGAGAAACCACTTTCCCACACAACCGCCGAAGATCCAATTGATGGCGGTCGGGAAGAGGGCCAGGACCCAGCCGCTGATAGGTAGGAAAACTCGCCCTTTCCTCAGCCGGTCTCAGGGTACCATCCCATTGTTGGAAAACTAGATCCCGGGGTATGAGCGCAAACACGCGCATATAGACTGCGGTGTATGCCGTGTACGCGCGATCCGGCGCGGACGGGCCTTGCCGCGGCGCTCTCTTCAAACAATAACCCACCTATCAAACGCTGGGTAAACATCGATAGCGACTGGCGGCTGTCACAACATGGCAATATTAGGACTCATATTAGAATGTCTAGGCCCGGCCTCTCTGTGCATCGCTCCTGCGTTGACCAGACTATGATTGGTTGGATCTGCTAAAATGAACAGTCCCTTACGATCATGTCATTCTGACTTACCCTTGTTTACGAAGATTTTAAACCTCCTTGCCCCCGACTATATAAATTTGCCAATGTTGAGAGTATTCTCCATTAAATCCTGATATGGCAGAAGTATCATACTCACAGAAATTTGTGTTCTACACTTGCGAATCGACATCGGCGGGTCTTACTGTTTTACCCCTTCTGGTTTGACCTATAAATAAAAAACATCAGCAAAACACGATTTTTAAAATAAAAATGGCATTGAATTCGAAATTGGTCTTTCTATAATATCATCACCGACACCACGACCTGGCACTTACCTGCAAGTGAGTGTCACAATACAGCATGAAGAAAAATGCTTCGAAAAGTTTGACATGAACCTAATCCATCAGTATACTTGGAGCACTGCACCAAACCTCTTTGAAACGTCGTTTCAACTGGTGAAATTACGATTGGTATCAGTTCATGAAAACGAAAATGCACGGAGTGCGCGTTAGAAGTGCTGCACTGCATATGGCCGGGTGCCAGTTCGTAAAAACGAAAATAACTCGGTTCTCTAAAAGACGAATAAATTAATGAGATCACCCCACGCACAACTAGGTGTCAGTTCGTGGTGCTGGTGACGACATACCGAAAAGAGTCACCCTGAATAAATGAAACATTATATATCTTGTTTCTTCGACCAACAATCACACAAAATGTACACAAAGGAAATTACAATATACTATATATACTATATTATATATTTTATATTATTTTGGCTATGAAAACATTTGTGATCTGTAGCGTATTCGTATCAAGCTATCATGTTACCAACGCACAGGCTACCAGCTGACACGTCATGTAACATACATGGGTTCTATTATAGTTACCAAATCCCCAGGTGGTTTATATTTGGCCGATAAAAACCTGTTCAACGAGGCTCTCCCATTCCTCAATTCAACAGGTATCGGCCGGACATCGAAGGAGGTGTGTGCTGGGTGTGCCCGGCCCATCGAGGACCGCTACCTGATGAAGGTGATGGACCACTGTTGGCATGAGCACTGTCTACAGTGCTGCGTCTGCCATTCCCCACTCTCTCATTCCTGTTTCGCCCGGGACCGGAAACTCTACTGTAAACTCGACTACGAAAAGTAAGTCCGCTCTTTGAACTTAACCTCAATTGTCCGAAGGCTAAAATGTGACCTATAACCCCAAACCTGTAGGCTGCAGTGAAGTGGATGAATAGGTTTATGACCGCTTCCAATCAATGAAAGCTACACATTTTTAAATTAGTTCTTGAAACTTACACCAAAGGTTCCTTTTTGCAAAGCTTATGACGGCTATGAATTATGGTACAAACCTGTGCCGATTGAGTGCTGTAATTCAACCATTCAAATGCGTTTCTGCCTCCTCAATTAGAAATGGTGGTTCAAAGTTTCTTCTTTTGATCCGAGAAGGGTCAACGCCAGTTTGCTTTGTCCAACATGAGAGCTTGAACAAAGTTCTTTTGTCTGAAAATGCTCCACTGAATATAACGAATTGCAGTGACGTCCGCAATGTCACAATTCATGTTTAAAACCTGTTTTGTGGTGTTACATAATAGACATAGAATGTTGCCCACGCAACAATCTATTCATACTACCCCATTACTGCAGCTTTTCTGGTCTTTTTGTGGGTTTGAAATCAGGGATTGGTGGATTTTTATTTACTATTTAGTTTATTAAATTATGCGGATGATTTATGTTACTGTGATACTGTCTTTTCCTGTATTGACGTTCGGATAGTGTACATACAGATGCAACGATTTTTTTTAGATACAGTTTTTCATTCATAATTCATTCATTCATAATGGTGTATTTAAAACATTCAAATCTCGCGGCACTAGGCCGAAGTACATTTGAACTTACATAAAAGTGGACACGTTTAGAATTACATGTATAAAAAACATAAACCATTCGTCATATTAAAACTGCAGGGGGTTGTTCAACCTACGTACACAATAAAGAACGTTAAAAGGATTAGAAAAAACACCTCTACTGGAACTCTGCATCATCTGCCTTCATCAATGTATGGCATACATCGAAGTGTGCACTTTTTAAACATTTAAAATTTTCCGTGCTTTCATTTATGACTGAAGGCGCTGTTGCTGTGATGTCATCCAGGGAAGGTATGGTTCAGTGATAGGTGCTACTGCTCAAATTCTGATTCAAGAATTTGCTGACTGAAAAGATCTCAAAGAAAAACAGTAGTCCAAGAAAATCTGAAAAAATGCAGAAGTACTTTTTGGTACAAGCGAAATGTAATTTTGAGTCTTTCTTCCATGAGATGACATCACAGTCTGGCTTATGAATATGGAAATATTCATTAGCAAACCTCCCAAAAGAAAATTGGCCTCTGAAAGAGGGAAATAAACATTGAAAATGAGGTTAAATGAGACAAAAAGGTTCATTTTGAGGTTTGTATTTTATAAATTCCACTGCAGCTTTATAAAGTTTATAATATGTGAGCACGGTGAGTCATCGTTTATAAATGATGTTTATAGTCCACATATAGCTTTATATGCTAACTTTAATTAAGCGCCGTACAAAGTGTTTTTTCTATAAATTGTTCTCATCTCTTGAAATTTATGGGGCCTGTGGAAACTCAAGGTAAGTTGTCCCAATCGAATAACGTTCATGGAAACCATTCTACTAGACTTAGCGTGTACTCTCATCTCCACCATACGGAATCCATATCAAACTGGTCAAGCGCGTCTCACGAGCGCATGAGCACATCAAGGACGTTGCCAAACGCAACCGTCTCAGTTTACCTAGAAACTGAAATATTGCTTCACCGACTACGCTTTGATCACCACATTAAAACCTAACACTGCAATGACTGGAGTCCACAGGAGAAGGAAAACGCACGCACAATTTGTACCTTCCATTTCGAGGGAAAAAAAAAACCACTGCTCCACAAAGTGGCAACTTGTCGATTAAACCGACAGTGTGCACCATTACAGCATGGCCCTGCATTGAAACGCCGAAACCGGAATGTTTTTCTTGCAACGTGATATACAGGAATACAAGAACGGCACTCAAAGAGATAACGATATAGATGCCGAAAATGAATTACCTCTAGCCGGCGGTGCCACGCAATATAGGAAAACATATACGAGAGTGTTGCATTGTGGAAGTCGTCGGGTTTTAATGTACAGTAGATTTTTTTATTAATAACAGTCGTGTCCCACCTGACTACGCGAGTATGTATGAATTTCTTCACTGCTTTGAATTGAGATACGTCCTGGAAATACCCGGTTCTTGATGTAGATTTCGAGTCATGGTACAGATTTGGGACAAATTTAGCGGACGCACCAAAAATTATGCTTGCCAAGACACAGACCAGCAGCCAAATACTGTCAAGCATGCACATAATAAAATGAGCTGATGAATTCGCAAAACGGTAAGTGTATTTTTCACGCAGGAACGATCACGCAAACATTTTACAAATATACAATTCGTTAATACTGCAAAACATATCTTACAAAAATAAACCCATAAAAATCATGAATATTACAACTCATACACACAGTCAAACAAAAATCACCATAATCTGGAATGATACATCCCAGATCTCGGGGTATACTCGTCTCCGTCTCACCAGAAACATCCATTTATAACTCATCAATTTGTCCAAAAAGTGACAAAAACTGATGGCTCTATGACGGACGTTAAAAGCTAGCGATGGAAGTAAATCAGGCTTGTTACACTCTGTCTGTGTTTTCTCTAAAAAGAAAAAAAGAGAAAATTTCCAGCGCTCCCCACAGGCTAACTGAGCTATTAAGCCCAGCGCCTAGCGTACCACTTCTGGCACGGGACCCGTCTATTTTGTTTGTTTTCCCGCGAGCGAGTGACTTAGAAGTAAAGCCCGGACCTTTGGGAGCATTTTGCGGGGAGCTTCGAGCCGGGGCTCTACGCTATAATGCAGAAAACTACAATAAGGAGGGACGGCGGAGATTTTTTTCCCTCTTTTCATCGAGGTGAATTATCTTTAAAGAACCGCGCGGCTGCTAAACGCTAACTTGTATCCTAGGCCTGTATAAACACAAGGGATTATAAAAAGACAGATTGAACGTGTTACACCCAGAACGTGGGTCACTGTGCTTTTTTCTCTCCCTTTTCTTGTCTTTATTGGTTTATCACTGTGGCCGTTTTTTGATATTAGGCCCAGCCTTCATCATTTCATGCCGGCTTATCGTTCAAGTCTGTCTTTGCGTGGCCGATATTGGCCGGCCAGACTCGACAGCGCCGACCGATATTGGATGTTATTATTTCATATTTCACTCGTGTGGGTAACAAGAGGGAAGTCAGTGCTTGGCATTGGACGAGAGCGGGTATTATGTAAGATCGTTTTAAGGCGAGTTGTGCATTTTTATTAATCTGTTAATATGCGAATATAGCGAAGCGGGAGCGTGTTTGGTCGAGACGCGCCAGCCAAAGTTCCCGCTAACATAAATACATGTAGGCCTATACCTTTGACAAAGAATTACAAAATGTGACAAAATAATCATCGATCGATCCATTTTTGAATACATTTATGAGCCTTGACAAAGATTTGGGAAAAACCTTTTTTGTGGTGGTATTAAGCCACTCAGAAGTATATAAACCCAGCAATTAATCGCTTCATATAATTTTGAATATTACACAGACGGTTTTGAGGATGTAAACATACACGGCAAATATAATTAACCATGTCAAAAAAAGACATTATTCATAACTATATTCAAGGCCTAATCAAAAATATGACAGTACTTACCAAAAAATGACCCCCCCTTGGAGAAGTAAGGAAACTTAAAATTCACGCAGTTTCTATGAGATGACACGGAGCAATTTTTATCAGTTACATCGATATATATATACCATTCCTGCCAAAAGCCTTAAAATTCACTTACAATATTATCAGAAGAATTCGTTGATGCATAATCATGAATAATTATGGTGATGTCGACTTGTCTATTGCACACTGTCATGTCTGAGTCAAAATGGCAGACGAGCGTAAATACACACCAGTGAAAATAGAAGCTATGACATATGAGATACAACGTGAATAATAAATAACTGATATATTATATAGGAATATTATATAATATAATACTATATTACATTAGAATATATTTTACCCAAGAAGAAGTATACTGTAATGAAAACAAAGCTACCTAATGTTAGAAGTTGTATTGACAGTCAGTATCCCATGTCAGGTACGACTTTGCAGCAATGTTCGTTTTATTTTGAGTTATTGACAATGCTGCTAGGATTTAACGTCGAGTGCCAATGACCGTTACCGGCCATCCGAGACGGGCCTTCATCCGCAGTTTTATTGGTCACTGTCAATAACAAATAACAGCCGAGGATACACTTAATGGAGAAAGATGAAATTGGCTTCTGGCTATCGGGCGATCCGTCATTTTTCCCCCCGTGCGCAGACAAACGCGCTTATCACCGCCACGCGCATAGCTACGAGCGGCAGTCTGCAATCTGGGACGCCGCGCTGGATGATAATGAAGACGATTCTGGCCCCTCCTCGTGCCGACTCGGAACGTGAGGAGAACAGAAGAAATCTGGGGCAATTTTCCCGGCCACCGATATGCGGGCTGAATGAAATGGAACAGTCAATGTTTGGTTTCTCCTTGTGCAGGAATTGTTACAGTGTTACAAGCCGACCATGCCCTTGCTTGAGTGTAAAGCGTGAATTATTCAGAGGGCAGAAAAGGCGGGGGACATTCGATACCGATCCGGTACCGCCGCGAGTGGCGAGCCGGCGCGACCGGCGAAAAACTTGAATAAATAGCGCTGAAAGGGGTCCTCTCTTTTTCAGCTTTAGTCTGAACCGGGAGGATAAGGAGACAGGGAGATAATTCAATTACGTAATATCGGTTTACTGCTGTGTTTGCACAGACCTGAGGTAGGCTGCATTTGGCTAATTAATGGGTTTCGCCCTGCGAATAATGTAGTCAGTGTCGTGAATTCAGCATTGTCATATCACGCATGAATCTGTACTTTCAGCAGACTTCAGTTCAGATTTCCGTCAAATATCGATCTGTTCCAATTATGATTTAGTATCGTCCTTTCACATTTTACAGTATGGAATTACGCCACCGCCCGGCATTAATTTTACACCACTGTATTCTTAGATTTATTTATTTAGATATCTATTAATGCTAAGGCATGTGAGTGTTATTTTCAATGGCATTTAACACCGAGCTTAAATATTTTTCGTTATCTTTTCAGCAAATGAAACATGAACGTAGTTTTTAGGCGAATAGAGTTCGCTTCGAATATCAACATTCAACAATGTTTCTAAATCTGTGTATCTGTGTTAAGGCAATTTTTTGAGATGGGAAAGTTTCATGATTTGGATTACTCTGTCTAAAGTATAATCATTGATTCCACTCATTTCGTCAAGAATTCAAGTTTAGAAAAAAAAAATACACTGTGTTCAGTAGTCCTCATACGATGACTCTGCACAATGACTCCGTTGACAAACACGGAGTGATAAAGACAAATGGGTAGCGGCCCCATCATGAATATTAGCCAGCGGAAGCCCTCTTCTCGGGCTGGCCCCGCACGTGGGCCCGTAGTTCCGGTAAGGAACGGTTAGCCGCGTTTATAGTCAGCTCCGGTCCCCAAGGAAGAGCCGACTCTCCCGGGCCCAGGCTTAGTCAAGATGGATGGCCCGCTGAACGGTGATTATCGCTTGTCCTTCGGACCAACGCTTCCCTCTGCTCGCTTTTTATTAACACATTTCTTTCAATTATGCGGGCGGCACTGCTGCAGCTCGCTGCGTTCCATTTTGTAAAGAAAGAGAAAGAGAGAGAGCGAGCGAAAAAGTAACAGAAAATAGAAATTTTTATTGATGGGTTGGCATCGAAGAACTGTTTTTATGGTTTGTTTCCCGGTGTTCAGTTGATGGGAAAATGTGGGACAATAAGAGCGGGCCGTGTTCAAGGGACACGCGTATTACGGTTAAACAATTAAAGAGTTCATTCATCATTTTAAACTACAAAGCGCTCAGTCGTAAAAAAGGTGGTCCACGTACGTGGGTTCAATGTACATGTACATGTACGTTCAATAATAATATGCTTCGCAAATAGGGGTATGTGACAACGAGATATTACGCTGATGCTGCGTATAGGGCTCTCGCTATATAACAGTCTAATGACTGTCTATACACAAAGACTGCACTTTTGTTCTTGAATACTGGATCATTCCTTTGCAAATGGAAATTCAAGCACGTATTCACTCGACTGATGAATCAACAGATGTAAAAATGGGTCTGAAATCAAAGCATGGTTTCAATCACTTTCGACACTGAGAATCTCAGGTATTCAGTGAGTGTTCTGTGGTCGAATGGGAATATTTACAGACCACAACGCAAACCTCAAGACAATACGGAAAAGGGGGCCTATATTTTGGAAATCAATGTTAATATTACTCCCATCCAAACAAAATTCTTTTCAGCGATTACCAGAGTCGTAAATTCTCCTTTATATCATCAAGATGTTCCTGTCTACCTTTTTTTCAAAAAGGTTTTGTGTGTGTGCGCGTGGTAATGTGAGGCATTAGGCCGACTGTCATTGATATCTTATAACAGGCCAAGGAAAACGAGTCGTGCTATGTTTGATGGTTGCAGGGAATCTGGTTTTATGGGTGCACACTGTGTGTAAAGTGATACTAGAGAACACTCCAGCGGTTCACTGCGTGTCTCTCCAAGTGCTGGTTTTTATTTCAGACACACGACTTATATGATAATGATAAAAGAAAAAAAGGAGCGAGTGAATTTTGTTTGCGGAGGTTGTCGAGCTGATCTGAGTGTGCACAGAGACGGTGCCGCGTGCAAAGCGAAAGGTGTGTTTTCTCCCCGACACGGGAGATCGGAATACCGCTCCGGGCCCGCTCCGCGTGTGAGCGAGGGGACGGTCCCGGGATATCCGTAACAGCGCGCCCGCTCCCGGCAACAAGTTCAGCGTGCAGGTGTCAGCGAGCAGCCCCGTTTCCTTTCTGAAAAGCCGCCGACTTTCACCCTCCAGAGTCCCCTCCTCAACCCCTTCGAGGCAAAATCGACAATGTTTAGGGCCGTGGCCCGTCTTGTCTTTCCCTCTTTTGAAAACGCGGTATCGATCGGTTTTGCAGTTATGGCGAAAGGAGAGGTAGAGAAAAGAGGGGAGAATGAAAGAAAAAATCCAGTATTTGTGGAAGCCTCCAATTATTACGCATGAATAGGATTATGCCACAGTGTTTTGACAAGCTCCAATGGTGCAAGCTTTTAAACCCCTCTGTTCCAAGGCCTCAGAAGGCCCGTCTCAGGGAGCGACCGGGCACTCCAGTTCTTTACGGGGCTAACCACTAAGCCTCCCCTTACTTGTATGGATTCCCTCACCGCAAAGCCCACCGCGCCACGCGAGCGATCGACCGGCGGGGACAATGAAGGTCCACGCGACCCGCACGAGCGGGCCGGACAGCAACCTTTTGTCTGGGCCGAGCCTGCTTCGATAGGCCCCCCTCCGCTTGGCCGATTTCGGATCCGCAACTTCCAGTGTGCCGTGTAATCCCCGCACAATGCGGCCAACTTGCACGCCGTCCCGGGCAACAAGTTTGCACTCAACCCGTATTCTGCCGTGTCTTTCTGGCAACCTGTTGGCGGCCGGCCCAGCAGGATGTTGTGTTGCAGAGAAGAAAAGAACACAACACCACCACTTTCTTCTATTGAAGGGGAAAGCTACCGCGAGGAACTCGAGGCCTTTCAGGAT
This sequence comes from Acanthaster planci, assembly GCF_001949145.1. Next base: position 445,908 of record NW_019091377.1, on the reverse strand, counting down.
GGTTGTTCAGACATCCTTCATCCAATGAAGCGAGAAGCACCAGGGCACACAAAGAATCCAATTGTAACACGGCAACTTGACGAGTTGTCAATAAACCCTTAATAAAATACATCTATGTATGTACAAGTCGCAGCACATCATACACAACAGCCTATGAAAAGCACTTTTGTACCAAAGACACCTCACAACTTCAGCTTGAGCTGCATGGAGTATTTCTACATCTGATTTGTTAACCACTAATCTTATATCAACTTATCTCTGTAACCTGAAAAAATGAAAGACGTTGACATAGATAACTTGAGCTTACGTGTGGATGTCCGACACATTATGTTAATATTATGTGTTATATTTCTTTGCAATATTTCAATGAGGCTCTTTTTGCAGAGAGTATCATTCTGAAATCCATTCAGAGAGGAAACGGTGGTTATGGTTGCAATCGACATCAGATTGAAGTGAAGCAGAAGAAGAAAACAAACTAGATTGACCAGTCTGTTGCCTTCGGACCAGGCGGTACAAGCCAGTAAGTTAAGAATGGTTGTGACAGACAGTTTTCACATCTACCATCAGATGTCAGAGCACGTCCGATTGAACACTTACAAAGAGGACAATACTCACGCTACATCTGGAGCCATTCGAAAACACACTCCGTTTTGTCATGTAAATTTTTCAGGAGATCGATTCGAACCCTCTTTGTTTAAAACTGGCCTCTGATTGCCTTTGTTTAATATCGGGCTGGTCCCACGAGGCTGGGTTTATTGTACGCACAACCATGCCAACATTTTGTTACTTAAAACAGTCCATGTCTCCAATCAACAAACATGCAAACACACTGATAAAATGTTTGTCGGTCAGCATAGTTTTTGGTACCGCATGTGCCATATCAGGAGCAGGAGGGAACAACATGTGACTTGAATATTAATACACACTCGTCTCATTTGCATAACATTCCACCAGGAACCGGTAAATTGGCTCCCGTGCGCCTGTTGCCCCTTTACGCGCGCTCCCGCCTCACAATACTGTATTAACACAAAATGCTCATTTTCAAAGCCGCCCAATCGTGCAATTATAATAATCGATGAAATGAGAATTCCTTTTATAAAATATGCACAAATTCCGGCACTTTGGAACTCGATAATGCCGCTCACACACGGCACTGGTATTTACTCACATTTTCTTTCATTAGCCAATAACTGAACCCGTAAATTTTTGATCATTTGTTTGTCTTCAAACACGTCAGTGGGCACAGTGGTTGACGTGATGGTCTTGGCCGGTATACCGTTCCCGAGGACGGGAGAGTCCAGTCGATGGGTTATATCGACTTATTGACCCATCTACTGGCAATATGGATGCCGCAAACAATGCGGGGCAAGGCGGTGCGGATTTCTGTTCAAATTAGGACCAGACAGGCTGGCGAAGGGGGCGTTACGGGGGGGGGGTGTTCGCCGAGGCGCAAATGGCGCAGGGGGGCTCTTGGTCGTTTCTCGGTAGACGAACTGACGACATCTTCATTTGTTTGCCTGTCACATAGACCCGCACCTGAATAAAGAAAGACAAGAGCGACACCCTTCCAACACGGACAAGGAGATAGTAGGAAAGAGGTGCACGTACGCCTGCATAATACGTTTGTGAATACAAACATTGCGGATTGTCCACTGTAGAGACGGCAGAAAAATATGGGAAAATCATGCAACAGCCGTCGAGTCATAAATAAAACACAAAATAAAGTGCCCTCAATCAACAACTAAGCAGTTTCATCTACACGGTATTAACATTTAAAGCAGACCTAACATTAAATGCACAACTGGCAGAAACTAACGTGACAGGCAATGATAGAATCTGGGCCACAGGTCATATCCGAAACCGGCTTCCAGCTATGTGTAGAGTCAGCGTTTGCCAACACATTTACAACCACGGATGACCTAGATCAAGCTCTAAATAGACACAAGATTCAGGAGCAGCTTTAGTCAGCTTCACCCGAGATGATGAATTAAGTCTTATTTGGTAGGCTAGATTTCAGAAGATTGAGAGTAATCTTGATGCAGACTTCGTCTACATCTATGTGCTACGTACATTCAAACTGTTACACTTGTCTTATGCTCCGGGGCGCCATTTTGCACGTTAAGGTGTCTCCGAATAGTCACCATTTAAGCTTAAACCGATTTTTACCGAGTACCATTTACTGTGATGTTAATGGATGGTGCAAATGTTAGTCATGTAATTCTACTGACCTCAGGGCGAACCAGTTCTGAAAGCTCAGTTTTAGAGTTTGTTCTAGAATGCACCTGCAACACTGCGCTTCACTTTGCCGAGTAGATATTGGATGAAAGACAGATGTTAGGAATTTATGCTTGCGCGTGACAAGCTTACCTAATAACTTCCATATTATAGCCAGTGTGAATACTATTTTGTACCAATCAACATTTTTCCTCCCGTGAATAAAAGACGAAAACAGGGCCATGGACGCGGAGCGAGCTATCAGGAGCGTTTAGAGGCTATTGAGAGAGCAGTCACCTCTGTCCGCGTTCACCTCCGAGACACAGACCTCTTGAGGAGGGGAATATCAGAAGGCCGACACACTGTTGCAGTTTTCTTGAAGAGACAGAGGGGGCCGATGGTGTCCCGCCGGTGGAGCAACACTTGGCCCACTCAGCCCGCCGCGGACAAGTACTGGTGGGCTCCAACACTTTGGGACGCTGTTTCAGCGAGGGCCCGCCGTACCGCCGGCGCAGGAAGGTCTCCGTTTCAAGAGAGCGGCCGAGTGCGGAAGATGAGGATAGGGTGACTCGGTCCGGGAGTTATGGGATGTGTGTCAGCCGAGAGAAAGGAAAAAAGGAGAAAGAAAGGAGTTCGCTGGACCGACTTGTCTCGAGCGCCGAGCTGTGAGGTGAGGTGACTTTCAATGGATATCCTAGATCGCAGTAGGTGGATCAGGTCTGACTCTGTGATGAGGCAGTCTTCTTGCTTGGAAACCCCTCATGGGCAGAAAACAAGCACAGGTCCCAGCAAGAGGCTGCCCGACAATGTGGTGCAGCAAGCCTATGATAATGCATTACAACCCTGCATAGAGTATCACCGCTTCTGGTTAAAAACATTAACATTCACAGACTCCTGAAACTCGAAGTACAGTCCTGTGCGTCCCCGCATGGCATGGCTTGAGAAATCACCCAATGCCAACTTGGAGGGCGAGTGACTGAGAGACTAAACTCTTAACCGTGGCGTCGCTTTCGTTCCTCGTCCGTCTTCCACGCACCACGCTACTTTTTTTCTTGTTCCTCGGTTTTGTTCACTTCAGCTATCCTCTGTGTCCCGTCCGTCTATGCTCGTGACGCTGAATGTGCGGAAATCAAATATTTAGGTACAATGTTGTACCTTGACTAACTCGTTGCCTGTCAACAATAATTTGGTGCCACGGGTTTTACAGACCTCAGGTAACCTTTTTGGTAACTTTTTTTTAATCCAGTTCGTAAGTGTGACGTCACTTCAGTTTAAACCACGCCCACTGCACATGCACTGCACATAGAGTTACATGCACTGATCGCCGTTTACATGTACATGGAACCGGAAGTTAACGCACAACTTCAGCAATCGTCCTATGGGAGCCTGCAAATCGTGGCGCGTCCGCGTGTATGACGAAGTCACTTAATACGAACCGGATTACTAAAGGCCATGACCAAACAGACGGTTTTTAAAGAAGATTCAAGTTCAAGAAAGGAATCTGCATAATATGAAATCCACTGGTTCTTTATAAGTGTAATGAATGAGTGAGACATTGCGTGGAAGAGTGTTTTGGGCACCTGCACCAAGTCAAGCTGAATCTGGAGACCTTCCTACATTCTGCAGGAGTTGGTTTCATAGTATTGGGAGAGTGTTTGGCCTTTGAACGACACCCACAAACGAGGTACAAGGCGGATTTGGATCCGGTTCATTGAGTCACACGAACTCTGTGTGGTTCCAGATGTCAAGGCAATAGAATGAGAGGAATCGCCACGGCCGGGCCGTTTATAGATCTCCATATTCTGACGACTGAATTCGATTCCGCTTGCCGGCTGATCCCGGTTCCAGATGGCGAGAGATGGTGAGTTTACCCACGGAAAGCCCAACGGCTCAGCTATCGCCCGCTCTAATGAAGCACTGACATAATATGTGAAAACCACAGAACCGTGTACGAATAATTACCCAGAGAGTAATACCGATTTCTCTGCATTTCAATAGCAAATGTAGGTACCTAATGTGATATAACGTGATGGCATGAAAGAAAGTTCGACGGAACTAACTGCGCATAAACTCATGCATGACTTGTGCATAAAATCCCATTTCATACATCTCTTCGACTGTGCCTTCGTGTTTGTCGTTGGCACAAATTACCAAATTAATATGAAACTTTGTGGCAGAATGATTGTATATTACTTCTGACAAAAAAAGGCATTGCACTGAAGATGTTAGTTTTCAATGCACGTAATTAACATACCATTCTGTTTTACGTGTAAGATCCATTAAATGTGTAACCACATTTAGTAGAATACTTACAGGCCCCCTATTGTGTAATTATATTTTCACGTACGATTTGGAAGACCAAAATAAAATTTCGTACTCGATATATCACATCTTTATTTTCAAGTGTTCAGTTCAAAAATTTCTAAACCACGACCTTGCTCACCTCACTGCAAGTGGACAAGTGGTAGTCAATAAAAACACGTTAATTAGCCAAAAGTAAAAGTAGTTTGACGACGCCGCCAAGTGCCCCCAAATGATAATTTATGATTGTTGCGCGGTGTGTGTCTATTTAGCACAGCTGCTACATGAAATTACCATGTTGAATAAATTGACTCGGGGAACAGATGTGGCGGGAAACAACTCAAAACACATCAACAGCTTGGTTGCACCATCTCCTGGTGGACAAATCCAGCTCCTTCTTCGTGTGTGCTTGAATGCGTGTGGCGCATGGGCACGTGCTATTACAAATCGCCAGGTACAGTTTTATAGTCTTGACTAAAGCCGACAAATGCAAATACAGATACAATCATTGGGCGAATTTAATCCTGATTTTTGTTCTGTGAGATTTCGAATGCAAAACGTGATACGATGTAATCGTAATTATATCCAGGGAGACGACACGATAATTGCTGGACGGTGCAGCGATTTTCCAGATGAGCTCAAACAGGTTTAGTAACTGGCATTCTTGACGATAAATTTTGGAGACTAAAAGATGTGGCGGGAAAACAGTTCAACGGCCAGACCATACTGGGTCCAAGATTATTACGACTAGCCAATGCAAGAAATTAGAACGAAACATTCACATTACACTGTGCTTATTAATTGCGTAAACCTAATTTTAATGACTGACGTATTTGACTGCTGTGACGACCGAATCACCCACAGATCTCCGAGTCTTGCGATAGATTGGTACTTTTGAACCTCCAAATTAAACCATGACGCTTTGCAGGGAACCAGACAAAATGGCCACCGCATTTTAAAAATCGTAAATCGCCCTGATCATCTGTTTACCGATGTGAAACGGAACCCCACGAAAGAATCTTGGGGCCTGAAAAGAAAGACCCACCAATTTTGCGCCAGCTTCATTCGCCTTACACCTTATCAAGGGTGCTCAAGGCAGCCTTGCCACCCATGTCGTACACGTCCATAATTACATTCAATTACCCGGTGCGACATCACCTTTGACCTTGGCAGAATAACAACATATTTCATTGAGAGACGATTTCGGGTCGGCCTTTTACAAGTGAATTTTTCTCTTCAAGTGGGCCCTGACTGGTTGCCAGGGAGCGGCGCGTAGTCTGGTGTACTGAATGTTAGTAAACGTTTCGATTTATTGTGTGGGTGCGCGGGGGAGGAAACTTCACGGGGGCCACGTGCCACGCACAATACGCGACTTTCATTGAGCTCTTTTTTGGCGGGAAGGATTTTGTAGCGAGCGAAACCTCTGCAAAATGTTGCGGGTAATAGTTTTACCCCGTAACTGCGATCTTTTTAACGGGACGTTAAGAAAGTTTATAGGCGTGTGGATCGGTGAAAGGGCTGTACGCCGGGGCTTGGTTGCGGTGTGGCCTGGGCAAACACGAAGCGGTGTCTCGGATCCTGGGATACAAGAGACGCGCACGCGATCGCTTGTATAAATGGGGGTTGACTTAGGGAGAGGGTTCCGGCCCGATGTTGTCTTGGTGTATCTGTCACGGGGGGACCTGGACTTTACTACCGCGTATGCGGTAAAAGCGGACGGATGGATGGACGAGGCTGTTGCAGGTGCATGGGTCGATCGAATAGACCTCGCCGAGGTAGGAATTCGGAGGGGGTGTCACTCAAGATAGGGCCCTTTATAAGTGGTGAGAATCCGTTTCAAAACCTCATACAGACTTGGATGGAAAAGAAGTCTGTCATATACCGTCATTAAACCATACCTATAACGTCATTAACCATACGTATATCAGTCAATATATGTCTTGGCCTATTGGCGGATGATACCCTCCATCGAGTTTACCATGAAGTCTGAAAATATGGCAGGCGGCAAAGATACTCAGACAAATGTGAGTTCATGTCTTACGAAAGACAAAAAGCTTGCTTGATGTCTACAAGCAAGAACTATTGCATCTGATGCAAGTACATGTAGCTGAAGTACATTTTGCTGCTTGAACAGCTTATGCAAATTTTATGCAAATTTACCGTCAGCTCATTGCCAAACTAAAAGCTCCATTTACAAAACGTACATTCAGCTAAAATGAGATTAAAACAACATAAACCTGATTGCTTCATCCTGTCCTGCTTATTTGGTTGTCTTAAGTTCGAAGTTACGACCGCTTGGGATCGAATACACATACTGTGAGAGTTAAAGGTCTAAGCGTACGCTACTGGATAAGGTAAATAGGCCTATGCATATTCATATGGCTGAATGCTCATTGGACGAAACTTCGACTGGGGCGTGGTAACAGATCCTAGATTTGTTTCACCGGTCGTAAATACTGAAAAAATACAGATTACATGTATAATGAAGACTCACCTCTTGGCAAGGGGTACGGGTAGCCTGATATATAGTCCAAACTTTAGAGTTCAAACTTTCACGACTACTGAAAATAAAAGCAAAAGTGAAAGTAGTTAGATCGTCCCATGGGAAGTACATGTAAATAGTCTATAAACAATTTCTTATTTTTTCCTTTGTTGGTGATTTGGGTCTCTTCCACTAACGAGGGAAGTAAATAGCCAATTGATAAAGTCGGCTTCTCAATAAATTGAGAATATCCACACGTGGACGACCACATGCACAGTACTGTCAATCATGGAAAGACTTCTCAGTGTCTTTTCATGTGTGCTGCTTGATGTGATTGCTGTTTTTCGGTCTTTCTATATTAGATATGTCGTTAACATTGGACAGTGCTTATTGATCGGTTTACTAACGCGGCAGTTTTAGGGAGACCTTTCATTAAAGTCGACGACCCAAAAATTTGCGTCATATTTTAATTCGATCCTGGATTGTGGTTTGTTTTTCCTCTCATTCTTTTCTCTTCAACCCAGGAATGAAATCCCGATGTACTTTTTCTTCTGGATCGTGAATGCTCCAGTGCAGACTTGTCAGGCTTGCTCGGTCGGTCGTGCGTACTGACCCTAGCAACCGCTGAGGAGCTTCTTGATCTTACTGGCAGCCTAGCCTTGCATGGCAAGAGTTTTATTTATTTGTTATTTTTTTCGCGCTTTATCTTGGCGGGAAAAAATTGCGGTCAGCCGAATTGTAAATCAACGACAGGATGGGCGCTGACAGGGATTTATGGGGAAAAGAGAAGCCTGGGAAAGCTGTGATCGGGGAGGAGAGGGAACTACGTTCAGTTTGCATATTTCTTCTATGAAGATTGAGTATGACTACACCGCGTTGTCCACAAGGTTTCCACAATAGATATAACATTAAGAAATGTCTCCAACCATTTGGATTCTACATGTGTGGTCACATTCGGTTGACGTTGCACTTAACGCACACACACGACCTGCGCATATCAACGTGGTACCATTCCACTTTAGTTTTGGATATTCCTCAATGTCTTTTTCCCTAAAACTTTGCCACTACCGTTTCATGTAAATTGGGGGGGGGGGACTTTACAGCACAATCGCTGACAGGAAGAATGACCCAAATTTCTAACTCAAGCAATAAAGGTCGTACAGGCTTGAGACCCATGCTCATCGATTAAAAAACACACACACAGAACACTGCTTCAACAAAATGGGTCAAGGATTATACTGGTGTTAAAGTAATGACGTCATATCAGGGGGACAGACGCTGTCTTCTGGAGCTTACAGCCAACTATTTGGGTAACTAGAGTAAAGTTTCCCTGTCGGCCGAGTTCCTAGCCACTTATCTAAATGGTAACGTTTTGACTGATGTTCACTGCAGGTGTACCAACAATGTGTAGAGTAAAGCTGAAAGTGTCCTCAAAGCCAAAAACAAAGACCCAGTGGTTGAGGCTAATAATGTCTATCGGTCCGAGATAAGGAATTGCAATTACCCTCAACACTCACACGTACACCCCCCCACGAAAAAATCAAATCAAAATATGAAATTAAAATGAGGCCTCTGGAACGTGATTATACATTGTGGGTTGGTGTAGTGTATACGTTCGATAATCCACTCGACACCGCATGGGCCCAAGTCGGCGATTACGGGGCCCGTAATCAAGTCAGGCAGTGAGCGGTGGAGTGGCCGGCCCTCGACTCGCCCGGCAATTGCGCGAGTTGCAATAAGCCGTCGTTCTGTCGGTCCGCACACCGTGTTTGCCAAGGACTCGAAGCCGCTGGAACGCGGGACTAGCGCGATGATTAGTTGGTTGGGTATACGGGGGAGGGCTGGGTGGTTTTTGTTTCTCGTTCCCCGGACGGATCTCAAATGTCGTGAACTCCCTTCCAACAGTATACTCTTCCCGTCTGAATGACGGCAATGAACCCGTCATGACGGGAATGAACCGGTCATATCAAAATCTTGTGTTATACTGGCTTCAAGTCAATGTATGCAAAACGGTAGCTTCCAATTTTAGGATGATTTTATGATGAAATCCAAATTCGCTAGCTACGCTGACAAAACTTTGGTGTTAATCTAACAACGCGTAATATCTATATTCGACAAAATGATGAAAGTACCGAGCGCTGTGGTACATGTATATATGCAAATTGTGGTGTCTGTATCGAATTCAATGTATTTTGGGCAACAAACTTGTAAGCCTTTTTTCCAGCTCATTTGAAAGCTCGCCGAAGTTTTGAAACTGTCGAGAGGATCTACAGAATACAACCGTTATGCAATAAGACAGTGTCCCTTGTTTGTATTTCCATCTGAATTTCCAGTAGTTCTCTCTTTGACTTTTCAGTCTGCACGAACATGAAGTGCAGAGAACGAGACGTTTTGCATTCTATTTAGATACATGTACTTTCTTGCAAGAGCCAGAGTTTAGTCTTCTCCCTCTTAAGGTTCAAAATCAGAGCTGGACCAACAGTTTCCAGGTTCAATGGCATCAGTCTAGTTAATGACAGCATGACACACCGAGTTGTCGGTCATAATTGACCAATAATTATCGAGTATGTAAATAGCTCAAGCGGAGCTCTGTGTACCAAATCGCGGGCACAGAAGACAGGGGACGTCGAGAAAAAAACCTTTATTCAAGCTCACCAAAATGATGGCATGAACTAGGCAGTTAATTGGTGCGTGCATGGTCCGTGTTATAAGTAAGCTTGGCCAATCTAACAGTGACTAATAACACACATTACAGAGCGATTAATGTCTATTAAATTGGCAGTGTTGTAGTACGTTATTGGATTCGCGTGAAGTGAGGGGTACTGACAATTCGGTGGGAAACGGAGAAACATCACTGCACGTGGTCGAGTTTCTTCAACTACATGTAATGTACTACTTATCTCGGCTCCTGTCAAACTGTACATTACACAGTTGAGGCCAGTAAAATCAACGTGGCGGTCATGTCTTATCATTCACCATAAGACATAAAGGTAGAGCGGCGTTACAGAGGTTTATATACGAACGATCAACAATAAGGATGTTGACTGTCTCCCCAACAACTTCATTCTTAACAGCGGGAAGCATCGACTCCGACCCAGACCCGCTGCGGTTTATGCAAACACGAGAAGCCGGATCACAGTGCTGATGACTGTCATATTTCAACATCACTCACACAATTACCCGTCCGTGAGTCGACGGATCTTTTGGACCCGAGCGAGCGATATTACTTTCTACAGCGAACCGGTAATGACACCCGGAATCCACTGGTTCAACATGTCCTTTGTGACAGACCCGATCCTAACGACCAACTAACCCTCAATTACAATACTACCTCCAAAACAAGTGCAAAGGAGAACAACCGTTTCTTCATAAAAACAAGAGTTCAAAGGGAAGCATCAACAAGAAGACAACCAGGAAGGAATTTTCTTTTTTTAAAAGAAGCATTTGAACTTTAGACGAGGAACGAGATCTGCTCGGCCACAACAGCTAGGCCATTTAAGAAGATTAATCAAACAGTTCGGATCTCCCTCTCGTCTCTCCTGGTCTCTTTGCCCCTCATCAGCTGTTACACAACTCGCCAGAGTCTCATTACCCGTGTAGACCTTGCCACTCTTGATTACCAAATGTATGCACGATGCGCCCGCGTAATTGAGATTATATGAGGAGATGTCAGAGCCCGTTCACGGGCCCGTTTGTAATACTTCCCTCGATGTTATTACTGCCATGGCCTGATTTTTATTTACTTTTAAACCAAAAAAGTCGCGGGGAGGGAGAATCTTGACAACATAATTCCTGGATACTTTACACTTGAGACTAGCAATCAGTCAGTGCAACCTTTCAGGTAGATTCAAAATTTGGAATTTGGAACTCAAAGCTGTCAGGAGAGTCAAAAAGACTTTTCGGGTGACGTGGACTGTGGAATATCGCACGGTGCATCTCCTTATACAGCTATACCTAGCGGTAAGACCGTGACGACTTGTTTATAAACGCCAAGCCACGAGTACCCAAAGAATGTGAAGGATCCCAGACGTGGGGGGAAAGTGCCACGCTTTGGTAAAATGTCTACACCAAGACAAATCTACATTATGACAAAAAATCAACGGAAGATTTCTCACAGTGTAAGGAGATCCCCTTTGAACGATTTTTTTCCAAATGCGAAAAAAAACCAATATTTACCCGGCCGGGCCATATTTATTTAAAGATATCCTTTGTAGATAAAATAGCCCGAACTGTTCGAATACTAGGCATTGACCGAGATGTTAGAATGAGGGAAAACTGCATAGCTTTGGTAAAAAATATGAAACCGAATATGCTGGTAATCTAATCCGTTGGTTTCCATGCCGGAGTAAAGGATGTATGGCACAAGTAGTAAAAAAAAGTCTACCCCTTTTTGGAGTGAATTCACGGTCTTTCCTGCCGAACACGGCGAGATATCAGGCCAGACTTTGATAGCTGAGTCAACAAGAACCGACGGGCAAGGGGGGGGTCGAGTCAGAAACCGGAGCGGCTCTTGCTTTCTCAACGGCAGAGAAATCTGACAGCGGATGGAAGGGGGGAAAAGGAGGCACCGATCAAACTGTGTTATTCCAGCGCCCGGGCTCTGACAAGAGAAGAGCGACTCCCGCAGAAAATTCTCTCGGCGGTGAGGGTTTTCTTGTGAGTGTGGACATTTTTTGGAAGGCAGGTTTCATACGGTTGAGCTGGTTCTGATCCGCTTATTAAAGTCCTAATTTGACGAAGAGGAAGTCGGGCGAGGGAGCTCGGACACGGAGAGGTCGTGAACCCCGTCTCATAAACGGTCTTTAAGTCTCTCCACGTTGTTTCTTTACATTTCCTCGAGGATTGGTGTGAAGTTGACACGAGGTCACTGTAGTCTTACTCGTCGATGATGGAAATGCGTCTGATAACTAGGAATCTCTTCTGACTGACTACGAGAAGTGGTTTTTAGAGTAACTTTCCGTCATTACACAGTTTATTTCAAGAGGCATGATACAGAGCATCACACATGATAGGTTTTTCCAGGCCAAAGTGCACCACCGTTTCGAATTTCTATATCACTGGCATTTTTTTGAAAAGTTGAGGTACGTCCCATCGACTAAAGTTTTGCAAGATCAGACTGCTTGAAATCAGAAAGCCGTGTTTCTCTGTATTAATGTTTTGCTCGAAGTTCATGTAATAAAGTATTCTCTGAACTTTTCTCTAAATAGCTGCAAATAATCTTCGCCGTCTCCGTTTGCGGTCGGCTGGAGGTCACTTTGTACGCAGGCAGGCGCGAACCGTGCACACCACGGTTCAAGTGCACGCCGACTCGACTCGATTCTGAACTGCAGTCTGGCTCCCGTCAACAGAACCCCCAGACAAACGGCATTTAATTAAAAAATCGCCTGCTCTTTTTCTCCCTTTTTTTCTGCGAGGAGCAGGGATTAGCTCATAAAAACAAACCGCGACCACTGAAGAACAGCGGAGCGGAGAGCCGTTTAGCGTCAGCGGGCATCCACGCTAGAGACGGGGTACATGCTCGTCGCGCGTGACAGGGATGTCTCGGTCACGGGTTGTTGAGGGTCTGGTATGATGATGAACGCCGTCCCTTGGTTGGGGGGGGGAAGGAGCTTCTTCTTCTTCTTAGGGTGTGGGAGGACATCTCAAGAAGCTGACGAGGCTGAACCACCGGACCATCTGGCCGCCAAGGACCCGCCACTCGTCATCTCCAAGCTGTGCCCAGCCTAGTGTGGATAATTAAAGAGTGCCCGGTGACAAGGGGAGATATAGGGAAGATCGGGGAGGATAGACCGGGGGCTGGTTGGATGGATGGGTGGTCAAGGAGGGAAAGAGAGAACGATGGCTTTCTTGGTGCCTACCAAACCGCGTGCTCACGGTAGAGAGAGCAGCGGGATCGACTTACACGCCGCCTCGACATGCGCCATAAACCTCAATGATTCAAGCAGAGCGAGGCGCACTGCTGGGGGAACTCTTCTGAGATAAAGGGAATGCACGGGCCCTCCTTGTTTTAATGGACACGCTGTGTACATCACCACAAGGCTGTTGGGAATTACCCAAAATTAAATCGCCGTTTAGGCCGACGCCGTAGCAACAACGTGCGTATTTTCAACTCTCCCCGTCATTTTAATAGGTGTCACATTCTCGGCTGCGTAAGGGATAACCGGATCAGACAGACTGACAGCCGTCGGGGAATCTGGGAGTTCCTGCATGCCAGCCTGCACTTTAATGTTTGATGTTCTAAAACAGCAAGTGTCATTTGGCTTAATACGGACGTCAGACTTCTCGATACGGACACTGAAGCTTCGGCTATATCTTACCAATCCTTTTTAATAACTCCTTGATCTTACTGCATACATTACACTTTAAAGGCAGCAGTCCCTTGGACTGGGTGCTGTAGGCCAACATAGTTGATTTATGTTTATGTTGTTCGCTCCATTCCCCGAGCTCAACCCAAAGCGTGATAACTATCACGGTTCAGATGGATCGGAATATACAACAATCCGTTTTCAAGCGGTTTCCTCGAAAAAAATATAATTTGCGCCGACAGCCTAACTGCATCGGCCTTGCACGGCCGATGACCGACCTTCCGAACCCGACTGAAGACGGCGAAGTTCAGAATTTATGCAAATCTGGAGAAAGCCCCCCCCCCTGCCCGCTGTATAGTGCAGGCCGGCCGTGTCAGATCTCAGAGCAGACCGCGTCTCAGGGGCTGACATGCAGCCTCTCATGGCGGCACTGGACTCGGCCCGCTCTTGGTCTTTAAACCAAAAATCCTCCCGCAAATCCACCAAAACTTTCCAGATTGAGGACTCAAGTAAGAGAAATCAGATGGACCACCCACCTCCACCTGCAGGGGATCTGCATTCATTACTTGCTGGGACAGCAAACGGCTTAATATTGGAAATCAATACAAAGTTTTTTGTTCCCCTCTCTGTCTTTCTCCCTTTTTTTGGGGGGGGGGTCGTTTTATATCTCCCCTTCGCTTTTTTTATTCATAAATTTGAAACCCAAGACTGCCGAGAGTCTACCGTTAAGGCCGTTTGCTCTGGCAATTTATGACAAGTCGTATTAGCGGCCGAATGTAATTGTCGTCAGCATGTTGGGTAGCACCGAGATTGTAAATCAAAAACGCGACACACTGAATGCGATGGGAACGGCGCTTCACTGGCGAAAGATATCGCGCCTCTTTTGTGTTTTACGGTTAATTTATTGCATCCCGGGTGACTCGTTTTTTTCAGTTTGGATACAAGGGCCGCCAAATCAAAAGTGTGAAGGATATCTTTATTCTCCACTCGCTCCATGTGATTTGATCACGTGTGTCGGTCTGTAATGACAACTAATTCACTTGCCCCTGCCGACGAAAACAATTCATATCTTGGCTAGGATTTTCTAAGATGCGGACTTAATTTTCATCTCTTCATCAATGAAATTTTAAATTGAACTATAATTCCTGTGACCTGTTGACATTTCAATTCTGCGGCAAAATTCACAGAACTCGAGATTTAAGATACGTCTATGCTTCCTTTGTTAGTATTCACCCCTGAGCAAAAAACACCGCCCTCCCCCAAAACCCCTACACTGTTAAAATGACATACCATCATTAGGCCTACTAAATCACGCGTCAAACTATCAATACCACACCCTTTCAATATCGATACCAGCAAGTATTAAATCTACAAGCGCAGTTTTGGTCAGCAAAGTGAAAAAATAATGAGAGAAACCTCACACAAAAAGTCAAACATCACAAAATGACACATTTATTGAATGCCTAGGAGCAGATGTTGGGCTGAATCCGCTTGTATATTTTTGACATTTTCCTGAATAGAAGGATTAGGACAAATCGCCCACCTTTTGTCGTCCCCCGATGGATTCAATCTTAATACAATAATGAAAAACACGTATCATGAAACGCATTGAAACCTGGGTAGAGAGAATTAAGCACATTGTAATACCGTGAAACAAATTATTATGCCCAAACCCTAGTGCGGATCATTGCCGACCAAAATGTGGTTCCGCGGGCGTTCTTTGTGGTCGGTTCACCGCGTGCAGCACGAGAACCCCTCGGGGTGATGCCCATTGCTCACGGCAGTACCACTAAAGCGCAGCGCTACTCACAAGCCCCAGTCCACGCAAATTAAACAAAGCCTCCCCCATGCACACACACACATTTTTCCTCAAAATAAAATTCCCATCACAAAACATCTCACACGCGGTTTGTTTTCAGTTTCCTCCCATCATTCTACCTTTCCCCCCGCTCTCTCTGACCCCCGTTCTCTCCACTTCTTCTCCAAAGCCAACTATCGGTACACGCTTCAGCGCAAATATTGTTTTCTGTAGCCCGGAAATTACCCACGGAGCACGGCATAAAAAAAAAATCGCCAATCTGACGGGCACGAAAAGGCAAAGCCGGCAGCTATATAACACAGTCAGTTTCAGTCACTGGCTTCGGGAAGAAAGGGGGAAAAAAGACTATGCCTTCCAAGGCAGTCAGTCCTTTTTACTTTTCCCTTTCTCTCAGCGAGCAGCGAACTGTGCTTGATGCGAGCTGCATCCGGCCACTTTCGGTCAATTTCGTCCGAATGATGGCTTCCGAAAGCGCGCGCACCGTCTACAAGAAACGGCGCATTCACTGGCATCCGTCCAGCACTAACACCCACCACGCCGTAAAATACAGACGGGGTTTATGGGTTGGTAAGCTCAAAAGAACGGAGAGGGGAAAAAGGAAAAAAGAAAAGACTCCTATCTGCGGTTTCCTCGGTGAAGAGGAAAGAAAAGACGAGATCGTTGGACAGTTAGAAAGGTTGGTAATAGCCAAGAAGTCGGTTGAAGCCAAGATGCTGGCGGTACGGTGTTGTAGAGTATAGCTTCATCAGGAGATAATTGATCAAAGATGCGGCGGCTTGGCTCGGCCGCCAACTACAGTGCGGAGTAATGCCACTCAGTTTGACTACATCCCGCAGAAAGCGGTCCGGTCTCGGCCTTAAAGCGGCAGTCTTGCAATCTCCTTTCCCAAATCAAAGATAATCCTCATATTCCGCCTTATCACAGACACACAGCTTTTCAAAAATGTAGAAGAAAAAAAAAGCATCAAAGTCGGAGAGTCTGTTCCAGTGATGATGGTATGCCTGATTGGTTCTGATATGTTATGCCTTGCTTCCACTCAGGAAAAAGCCACGATAAAAGGATAATCTAAAATGGAATTTTACGGTTGAGCAATTTCTGATTTAGACCCATGCATAAAAACACCCCAACAAAAAGCCTGGAAGCAGGTGACACGACAACACTGGCTCACGAAGGAATTGTCAGGTTAGTTGAACCAACAGCTCTATCCCCGAGTGAGTTGCACCATCATGTGGTCCGTTTGCAATGTCACCATTTCTCTACGAATCTCTTCAATTCACCATCTTAGAGGTCAGGCTGTGTCCGAAATGAGCACTTTCCTTGCTGGCTATGGATGGTCGTATGCCATGGTAGGATAGCTGAACCAATTCCAAGCCACAAACTACCAGATTCGACCCACGACATCATAGCAGTAATGACGGACCGAAATGGGTCTATGGAAGACGACACACTAAACACGCCATATGCTGCAAAGCATAAGGGTTATGGTGCATTTTCATACAACCTTGTTTGGCAAGCATGTTGTTGGAAAATTTTTCATATTCGTTGCAAGGAGAGTGCTCCTTTAAGTGGGACCTCACTACTTTGGTTTGGTGTTAATGAATCACCGGCAGAGAGTAGGCTTTAAAGCGGCATCCGCTCTCACCCATCACCGAGAATCGGTAGTGATTAACGCCCGAGCGTGCTGGCAGCCTGGATAATAAAATAAAAGGTTGTGTCGTTAAAAGTTATGGCGCTCTGTCAGGACATATTACCCAGTGATCGGCTCTTCGTCGGAAGAGCTCGGTCACTTTCGGAAATGCTCGCGTATACCCGCGTGCCACGTCTACACTGACTGAAGGCCTACTAAATAGCTAATTTAAAACTGTGCAGAAGCCTGCTCAAGCTAAAATCAATTTGGCATAACTACATTCAGAATATCACTAGGTTCGCCGTGAATTGCTTTTTTCTTTAACACGTATACAAAACTGCACCTAACAATCAACAAGAAAAATTAAGGTTCTTTTACACGATGAAGTAATGCCGCTCATAGTCTTCGTGTCTGGCGTAACACTTATAAATTAATGTTCAGATACAAATCAACTTCCCTTCATGATGGCACAACTGCCTGCTATGCATAGTAAAAAACCCAATTATTAACATAAAGGTGACAATAACCCCGTGAAAATCAAGAAGTAGTTACCAATTAGTGTTAGACACCATTTGCAACGTGAATGTTACGCCATCAGGTAAACCATTTAATTTGGAGTAGCCTAAAATGAAAATTGAAAGATATATGACGCACTGCAACCTCCGAAACATATGCACTTGGCTATTGTCTGTTCATACTCTGGACAGCAAGACAGCAGAGCGGGCTCGTTCAACCCTCCCCCTAAACAATCCCCACCCCCTGGGGCTGCCTGCACTACCCCTAAGTTCATCACTCCGGTTCTTGAACCTGCACACAACCACCACTCCCTCAAAAAAGTTGTACTTTTTGTGTCCGATTTGACGCGGACAATCAAAAAGCTGCTTGTAAATCCGGATTACCGTGCTGGGGGCGTCAGTAGGAACACGTGGCCCTAGTCAGTGTCCCACAATTAATATCCAATCGACCGCGAAAACATCCCGGGAACAACACCCGATCATCGGACAATGCCCCAACAATTTCAAAACATTTTTTCCCCAGTTTTTTGTTTTCTTTTGAGAGGGAAGGTTCGCATGAAAAGCCTGGGCCGATCTCCCAGACGTAGATCGCTAACACGCGAAAACAATGTGCCGTGTTATGCCAAGCAAACAGGCTTTTCAACCTTTAAAATTACACACACACACATATATACACACACACACATCTGAAACCATTTACAATTGAATTTTGTAAAAATCGGTCTGAGAACCCCACGTAAATTCTGCAGAGGATAATGAAATGAACGTCGTATCAAAGAAAACAAACAACCATGAAAGAAAAACAAATCACAAAACCAACTAAATGAACAGAACGTAACTCACTATGTGAGAAATCAAACCCATAAACTGAGAATGTTTTTTCACGTGACGTCACATGATGGGCAAAGGCATTTCAGGAAGCGTACCGCGTCAGTGGAGGCACCTGCATTTTCGAATCTGTGTGTATCTGTTGGCAGTTTCATAATATGCCAGAGTGTTGATTAGAATGCGCGTGTGTGCGCACATCTGTGTAAATTGAACGCTGACCGTCAAAAATCACCGACTGAAAATCCTCTATAGCTTGGCCTAACGGCAAAGAGGTATTTTAAAATTTATTTTATTTTTATTTGGGAATAAGATTGCGACATGACTTTCTCAAACTTACAAAATGCACTTGCTGGCCGAGTACTTTGAAACTCTCGGACAAATTTTCATACGAGAACAACCAGGCAGGAACATTTAAGTCTCCATGCACTGTTTGACTTTTTGGGCGAAACAGTCCTGAGGACTAAAATGTTCCCGAGCGGCGCACTACACCATCACTGTGTTCCATATCAACCCTGAACATACCGGATCTCTGCTCGCTCCCACCGTACACGGCTCGCCGTCAGACTGCCGGCCCTATCAATTTCAGCTTCCGAACGGCCAGCGTGGATGCAAGGCCATTGTTCATGCCCAGGCACCGTGAGATTGAGCTCTATTGTTAGCCTAGCCCGTAATTTAATTACAGGTCAGGATTAGACGCAGGGGGCTGTGGGATCGACGCAAGGCGCGCGTGGAAGTCACATCTAATAACCATCAAACTTTCATGAAATTTTGACCGGGAGAGAGTGGTCTGTAAAAAGCGCTATACCCGAGGGACGAGTGAAGTCATACAATTATTTTAAGAAACAACCCATTTAAGAATATTACAGGATCATTTGAAACCTAAATGTGGAGTGTCTCTGACGGACGTAATTTGACAAGCTTGTGTGAACAAACCAAAAAATGTTGCCATGTACATTAACAACCGACTGCCAAAGTCATTTGAAGTGTGAATACTGCCCAGTAATTCACGATTTTTTACATGGACGAACTACCAAACGAAATGGTAGTGTTAGCAGCCACCGATTATGTAAATACATGAGGTTCAATTCATGAACTTGATCGCGTTAAGTTTTTTTCACGCTCGAAACTGCACGCCAAGTTTCCAGATTCCTTCTTTCTTACGGTCCAGCGGTCCCGCCAGTATGTGGTTCCATTTAGTTATGGTATAATGTTACCATATGGCAAGCAATATGGGGGGGGTATTTTTCTTGCCCGACTTCGTCAGAACCAAAAATAACAACAGTTGCCAATGCTGGGCGACTCCGGGCGCGCGACAAATCGGATTGCGCCGGCAACATTTGGTCGAACGATCGCAGACGATGGCCCGACAAATCAAATTGAAAATTCAACAGATACACCACATTACGCTGCGTAATTCCATAACATCCCTGAAAGATTCATACATGCAAACGTGTAAGTTACACGGCAGGTGGACAGCGCAGGGATGCGGAGGTAGAGGCGATCAGGCCAATATTGCCCGGCAATTACTGCGCGCGTGTGGTTCGTGAGTCCTGAGCGTGGTGCGCCTGTACTTTGTGAGACAAGTCATACCAGTGACCCAAGTGATGTTGTGCAAGAGAGGTTCAACTGGGCAGTGACATCGGGGAACTCAACATTACGTTTGAGCAAGCGCCTTGGCTTGCTGAAGCGCCCTCTGGTGGCATCAGTCAGGAAAAAATTCGGGATTAGGTGCATTTCTACAACAGCGCTCGTATCACTATCTGCTGACAACAGTGACGATTGCTGAGATGACGTAATTCTACCTAGAACATTTACGTGGCAATTGACCGGCTCCCGTTTATACATGTATTACAACCAAATTACTTCAGTGAGAAGATCTTGCCACACATCTGGCCACACTCACATAATAAACATTCATGGTGCTATACCAACACCCTTGATATGACTACAATAAATGAAAAATAAGACCACAGCCAGGTTGACATTTTGCATAACAAACAGCGTGAAGCGTTATGATACAAACTGTGACTTTGTATCACCGATAGCGTATAAGCGGTTCAAAGTGTGTCAAAGTGTTGACGACTATAAGTTACCAGATTCTCACAACGAAGGTGTGTTTTTGTTGCCCGTTTTTGTTCGCCACTGTAGCGGTGTCACAATGTAATCTCCATTTTTAAGTACAGTCAATTGTGAATTCGAATGTACACTGGAATAGTTGGATTAAATCGCCGACGTTTTGGTTCTTTCATGTGAATTTAACCGACTGATTTGTGCTTTACAGCTTTTTAGGTGGGATCAGCGAACAGTCCAGATTGGGAAATGAAGTAAATGATAAGTTAAACGTGGAAATGACGTGGGGTAGTGAATTTTTATCAAATCTGCCATAGTCCGTGGTAATCTGTGACAGCATAGACACAGTGGGACTCAAGACGTATTTCCTTGTGTAAAACGATTAGACCTGCATAAAACATGGAGGTCAGCACATACTGCCACAGATTGTGACTGTTCCCTTCACAGCGACAGACGACGTCAAGACTCGGCAGTAATTAAATTCTGGTCACAGTCGACCAAGTCTCCATCTCTCTGCAAGTCGATGTTCTCGCCAAACATGCTTCTAAAATCCCGGCTCAATTTGTTCTGTTTGGACTGTTCCAGAGGTCATTTGCACGCATGCCAAAGAGGGAATAGATCCAATAATGAGGGGGGTATCACGTCACACAGACATCTTGGTAGCTCGTCTCTGAGCTCTGAACAGAAATGCCCCTCTGTGCGTTACACGGAGGCACTTGTGCAGAAGTGGTCTTAATGAAATTAACGCGGCCAATGTTGACGCCGACTTACCGGATCAAACTGGCCCAGTTATTAGAGACATTATCGAAATAAGCTGGGTATTTATCATTTTTTTTCGTCGTCTGTATTTTTTTTTTTTTGAGGACGAAGGTCCTCCCCTCGGTAATATGCCATCCCCCGTTGAGGGGATTTTAATGTAGGCACGACCGTTCTTGTTATTGCTACATTAAACACGATCAATGCGGGGGCCTCGGGCGAAACACGAAGTTCACACCGGCAAAGCCTTGGCTCGGCATTGACACGAGGCAAGGCGAGCAGCGGACCGGAAAATTGGGTCATACACATGCTGCATGTGGTAGGCCGGTCCCCCCCCCTTCACTGTTTTCCATGGCAGAGGCCTTCCCCCCTCCCTTCCCGCTTCCTCTCATCTCTTCTGCCTCTCTCTCTCTCTCTGCCTGTATCTCGGGGGCTGGGTCTGGAGTGCGCTGTTAAGGCGAGCCTTGCCTTGCTATCTACTTTGGGGGGAGGGAAGGAGGTCGGTTGGCTGGTTGGGAGGAAGGAAGGGGGGCTCTTTTTCCTACTCTTTCGCTCCACTGACCAAACTCTAAAGGTTTGGCGCACGGGGCTGAAAACTGATCAGGAAGGGACGCTCTGCGGTGCAGGGGGGGTTGAGGCCAATGCACCAATCAGGTCGCAGCGACTAATTTTCAGCCTGGAGGTTTTTTTCTTGTGGTCTCGGTCTGGGTGCCTTGTGGGCTATTGCAAAGGTGAAGAGAGGATCTTTTCATACCAAAATACGGCTCTTGTAAACAAACAAGCCAGGAACTTCTTCAAAAGGAACCCCTTTCATATTGATTGAGCACCTTGATAGTAGGTTCGTTTGGTTTGCAGTGAATAAAATAGTTTAGTTTCTGTTCGATTAAGACAAATATGCCTCTTTCAAAAATCAGCATTACTTCACCTTTTCACATGTAGTTTTACTTGACAACATCCACTAACCCCGAAAATGCACAATCATCGATGTCACAAACGACAGCAAACTTTATGGGTCTCCTGGCAAAAACATTGCATCGTTTCTCCACAAAGAGCAGTCCTCCAAAATAATGACAATTCGCCCCTAAATTCTGATGTTTACAAGACAAGCTGCTCTTACACGCACCGAGACAGCAGATCTATACTCCAAAACCCGCAGTCAGGGCAAAATTTATTGATATTTTTGGTTGTCCTAATCACAACGATAAATAACCCCGTTGTTTGTCAAGCGATACACGGTGACAGCGGCATCACCCAGCAACCGTAGTGACTAGCAATCTCCTGGCATGCCTTCTGCTCTTAAGAAGAATAACAGAGAGCGGGAGCTGAGAGACGAGAGGGAGGCAGGCACCAGACTGAGACCGAGATGTGCCTCCGTGGACACCTGCTTTTAACTAGCCCCGTCAAAAAATATGGCCCCAATACACCGATCCATCAAAGCTGTCTCCAAGCCGGGTACAAATCATTCGTGATATTGCCCTCCCTCTTTGATAACAATAAATAAACACAAACTAAATATGAATAGAATCGTCTATTCTATTGCCCAATTAACGATCAATCTTCCACAAGTTTGAGTCAAGTTCCATCCGCATCAGTAACACAATACTGGTTGTTAGTGCGGCTGCTGTAACCTAGGGACTAAATTGGTGAACAAAAGGGCAACCAAGTTTGTACCGCATCAACACAACAAAGCCAATCAAAACGATTGTTGTAACAACAGTTTTCAGAAAGGTGTTTTCCACTTTTAGGGAATGAACCACACCACTATAACCAATGAAATACAGTGCTCAGAAAGCAATCCATAACCAGAAATAAAAACGGACAGGATAATTTACTGTCAAACGTGCAGAAATCTGGAGCGAATAACAATTAAGAGATAATCGGAGATAGGTTTGCCAGTTAAGCGGGACATCATAACCGAGTGGAAACCGATACTGAAGAAAACCAGGTAAAGATCTGGGTCGACCGGACCCTGGCTGCAATGGAAGGTCTGACTAATGAGGCTTGAAGGAATTATTAAAATCGAAGGGTCTTCTCGTTAAGAGGAGGCTGTGATGCGCTTCAGGATCGAGTTTAAAAAAATAACGAGTCGAGAAAAATATAGAAACTTGAGGATTATAGCTGGAGTGAACTGTTGAATATCTGTTGCCTGTCACAGGCAAGAAAAGGTTGTAACATAAGTAATGATAACTCTCATTCATGCACCAAGTTTCATGTGATTTTAGTGACTTGGTAGGTCGTGTAATGTGTAGTTACATGTTAAATGTAACTTGCAGTGAGAATGAGAGACAAAGGAAATAGGTTGAGTGTAAAATGAGTAACAATGCTATGCTGCAAGTGTAACAGTGTTTCTTTTACGTAATGGGTCTGTGTATTATGCAAGTTGATAATGTCGTTAGTCATTACACTAAATGAAGTATGCGCTGCAGCTTTATGCACGCAAGCTCTCATAATGCTGAATGAGGAATCATTGATTTACTGTGTTGTTGACGATCAACAACGTGAAATGTTTTGGGTTTTTTCCGGTTGGTGCATTGCTGAGTCAGAACTGCTCTGGGATCCAAGCTTCTTTATGAGTAAACATTATGAAAAATTTCAAGTACAGGGTTGAAAACTAATGGAAATGTTGGTAAGAAAAGTTTTCTGGTTGCAATGTTGTTTGACACGTCAGTACATTTATGCGAACAACACGAATCTAGAACACTGACTTTTTGCTGAATTTCTGAAGAGGTCGAGTAAGGAAATAAAAACCAACTTCAATTGTTTTCCCTTTTAGGCAATAAGCGATGAAAAATGGATTTTATTTTAAAACCTCGAATTAGAGGCTAATTTACTTCTTTCGCCCGACCACCATCGCAAGCTAACCAGGTTGTCCAAGAGGAGAGGCGCCGTGCTTAATCCGTGGCAATAAACAGATTTATTGTTGACCAGCCATACAAAAAAGAGAGAGAGAAAAAAGAAAATTGCCTTTGTCACCGACCCCAAATGACTACATGACTGGTTAAGCTCATGAGGGGGACAATGCCAGTCGTGTGTGGGAATTAAAAAGGGGTGATTTTTAGTGGGAAGGGAGTAGATGGATAGTATGCCACAGGGCAAACTGTGTCAGATTCCCCCTTTCCTTACCCTTTTTGGGTTCCTGTCTGTTGCCAGTGAAGGGAAGTTAGTTAATGGATTCTCAGTCACGGCGCTCCTGAAAAGTGGAGTGAGAGCGGTCCCGGTCTATTGAAATTCATGTGGCTAGTAAAAATGTCATTTTTTCTTTGGGCGCCAGTCCATCATTCGGCTGTTGCTGTGATCCCCCAACGTGTGCTTGGTAACTGTGCAATAAGTCCCTTACCTTGGGGGGCCTGGGGAAAGGGGAAGGCCATAAATATCGGCCCCAAAAATGTAGACGCCAACATGCAATATGGATACAATAAAGACGTCTTCCGGTGACTACAGTTGGAGGTTGGCGAATGAAACAAGAAGGGTGTGGGTAGGTTAGTGTCAACTAGCAGGTTGAGGAGCTGGACACTTCAACCACGATCTGTAAACTTTTCTAATGAGACCAGAGAAGTCTCTATAACTCCTGCAACTTCCAGTAAAAGAGTGATACTGTGGTTGCTATTTTACCTGTTGTAACCTACGTAAAGAGTTTCCATATCTTGCAACTTCCTGAAAGGAAAGACTTACATTGCCCGTAGTAACCTGTTCTTGCAGCTTCCAGAAGGGAAAGAACATTACCCTGTTGTAACCTGTGTGAAGAGTTTCCATTATCTTGCAACTTTCAGAAGGGAAAGAATATTACCCTATTGTAACATGTGTGAAGAGTTTCCGTTATCTTGCAACTTCCAGAAGGGAAAAACACTGTGGGTCACAATACTGCCCGCTATTACCCAGACGAAAAATTTCAATGTACTGTTACTTCCAAAAGGAAGAGAATTTTGTCCATTGTAACCTGAAAAAAGCACAACTAAAGAAGAAAAAAACACAAATATGAGCAAAGATCCTTGACAGAGAGAACACCATTTGAGCAAAAGAAGCAAAGAAAGTCAAATCCTTTCTCTGCATCAAAGCACACAAGACAAACCAAGACAGAAAAAAAATGTTTATACATACAACTCCAAAAGAACCATGCAAAAGAATAATTTTTTACGCTCTCTACTTTTCACAAAAAAAGAGAAAGGAATGTAAATGGATGGGGCGAGACGAGACAAGAAACGAACAGGAAGGTGCCGAGCGAGTGAGGGCCCAGAGAAAGAAAAGAGCCAAATGCAAATATTGAAATAAGATTATGGGCTCGTATTGTGCTGATATTGTAGGGGGCAGCTTATAAGCCCCTGGCGTGCGGCCATGAATGGATGGGCCAACGAGGACGGTATTTGCCGAGCCCGTGTTGACTGTGTCAACAGACCGGGGCCAGCCCAACAGTAGCGGGGTGAGAGTGTAGAACAAAAGCAACAATGGACACCCCCCTCGTCGAAAAAAAAGGAGAGAGTTCAAAAAAGAATTCCCTGATGAAGACAATTCGCGAGGTTGGCCTGCCATACATAAGCAAGCACGGCTTTGACAGGGGGACAACCAAAATCAGCAAGGGTAGTCCCTCTCCTGCCTTGTTAGCCTCAAAATACGCCACGCTCATCCAACCAATCTACGTAGAAAGGGAGGGAAGGGGAGGGAAGAGACAAGAATAGAACAAAAAAGTTTCCTGAGGGTGAAATATCAAAGCAAATAATCAATCCTTGTCTGATATTTTACCCCCCTCCTTTTTTTTAAGGCAATGCGGTGGAGCCATCCACTCGGCACACAGTGTGAATTTTGTGACCGAGGGATAAGGGTTTGCGAACACCTTGTGGTGCATGGATTCTATATGGGCTCTACTTTGGTTCATTGAGAATGAATCACACTAGGAGGGCATTTGTGTGTAAACAGTCAGTCTCAGCTGAATGGATGTAGTCACACCCTACAGACCATTCCAACACTGTGGCTAGCTGTCTTACAAATTATCTATCAAGAACCTCAGCTATGCTCATGTCGATTTACTTTCTTTAATCCTGTACCCAGTACAGTATATGATATTGGAAGGCATCTCATAAATTGGTGCACATGTAGACAATAGTTTAGTTTGTGGGTGTCATAATTATTATAATTATGATCTTTCTGTAGTTATGAGAAGTGGCAGCTTAACATTTGAAACAGTACTGTGCTCTCTTTGTCAAAGGTACCAAATGTTTGAGGCTGTTTTACATTCTATAAAGACCCTTGGTTTAGACCAAGATACTGACATCTTGCCAACCAATGACAAGCTTGGCTTAGCAAACCATGGTTACCTGGCCAAATGATGTGGACTAGCTAGTTGTAAGGAGTTACCATCATGCTGCATCTGGTTCCTGCTTAGTTTGGGAGACTCAAACAAGGAAAAACACGAATTTCATTATAAGACAGTCAAGTATTGCAGATTCTGTTACGATTACGAAAATCAAGGTCACGTCCGTTTATGACTAACAAATCTCATGGGATGGCATCTGAAGTGAGCCCTGCCCACATACTGATGAGGCCTTAAACAGCATAACAATTGACCTTAATCATGGGGCAGCCATTTTTATCTTGTTCCTTGAATTATCACATTCAGTGTACTGTTAAATGGCCACTGTGGAGCCAGACTATTTTGAGTTCCAAACCTCACTTTTTAAAATGTGGCTTAACACATTCAGATAAAAATCATCACAAATTTGAAACTGTTCTAGACAAAAATTGGCATGAATTTGTACTGGACATTTATTTTATGACTGATCGACTTAAGACTGATCAAGTAACTTTGCTTTAACTGTTTAACACCACACATGAAGGTTGAACGATCTTCAAACATATGCCACACATCAAATTAATACCCAACAGTCAACAAATTTATGACCACGCAGAAACTGTGTCGGCAATACCAAAGTCTTCCTGGAACTGCTTAATGGCAAGGGGGGGGGAGTGTTTTGTTTCACTGACAGAATGCCAAGAGAGAAGTTCACACAATAACTGCACCAGATGTTCCTGCTACACCTGAGGCATCCATGGGCAAGACTCCATATGGTGTCATCCTTGGATGTTTCCGCTCCAATGATTTTCTGACAACAACTTGCCCCTGACCTGCTGACTGTGGCTGACCATGTTACTAAACTGGCCACAAACCAGGGGGGCTGAGCAGGCCGGATGTTTGGGCCAAATTGCCTCTGACAGGGATGGACTAGAACAGTTTGGTTGATATTACAGTCCAACTGTGGAGCGTAGGGCTTGGTTTCTCAAGAATGGAATGAGTTTATAATGATCTGCGATATTACAACATAACTATGAGCCCTGTATGAGGTTCCCTGTTGTGGGAGGGGGTAAGGTGGTAGGGGTAATGATAACAGAACCATAACACAACACTGCCTAGGTCCCTCCTTGACCGACCAGCTTTCCCTAGTCACAACTGTAAACATGCAGGTTTACAGTGCGAGTTGGTTTTGGCATTACATTATGTGAACAGAAAAATATGGGCTATGGGTCCCTTGTGGAGTCTACAGGTAATTTTGATTGTTTTCAAACATGGAGAATTTCAGAAAACCTTGGAAACAGTGATGACTTCTCGGCCTGTATGGAAGACACGCCCACATTGGCGGTACATAAAGGACTACAAATGCATGAGAAAATCTATACACGGCATGTCTCCGCGCTGTGCATGTGCCGCAACCACAGCAAACAAAAGGCAAATTTGTCTTTAAATGCAGGGACCTTGTGGTGGAAATAAAGTAATTATTCACGCGTGTGATGAGGTTAGTGTAAGTAGGCAGAGACCTATGCTACAAGGACGAGGTTGCATGCGTCTGTGACGACACAAAATACTGTCCATGGCTGTACGCAAATGTGGAAAAACACTGGTGGCTTGTCCTTTATCACTGCAACTCTTGCATAAATATCGGCGTCATAATTATGGTCTAATTGAGCCTCAAATTGCTAGAAAGGAAACATTTGGTGTTTTGTCGGGGATGAAAAAAATGTGGGTTCACTGCTGAAAGATACTTGAGGGAATATGAGGGTATTGAAACACAATGTACACATTTCCAGGTGTACAACTTCTCTGGGAGCTACTATTGATGACGTTCTGCTGATGTTGTTTATGACTTTGAAGTGTTGTGATGATTCCCGAAAAGTGTATGATAACCCAATTACTAGCCCAGACTGGTTGACAGCTGATGAGAGAGGAGTTCAAAACTAGCGCTTGAATCATGGAACATGCATGGCAGCCAAAATGCACCTACATACATCAACTTTGGAAGGAATTTCCCCTCTCGCTGCTGGACTGTAGGGGGGGGAGAGTGATGCAGAAGAACCCGGGTCCTCTTGTTAAAGTGTTATCACTGAGAACCAGTTCCTTCATTTGCGCTGGTCTCGCCTCAAGGCGCTATCATTATTCTCCACAGGTTATCTTACCATTGCCATTTTCCCTCCCCCTCCTTTGACAACTGGGCTCTACCCAGTGCAACATGCACACTGACAAAAAAGGCACACGGGCCAAGATCAGTTGTGGCCAAAAAGAGGAGCGAGTCTCTCCTTCCCTTACTAAGGACCAGACAACAATGAGGCCGTCCAACCCGCTCATCCCCCACACATCAACTCGACTCACTAGTGATTGAAAACAAGAACAAGAGCACAGTGCACCCTGTAAGGTCCCTTAAATTAGCACTCTGCAGAAAGAGGGAAAGATCTGTTTGGCATGTCGATGCATCCGTTCCCTGCAACCAAAGTACAGTATTGCATTTCACAGCCAGCTCTTGACAGCTTTGTATTGCACTCTACATTCTGTGAGTGGACCAACACACCACAAAAAGAGAGACAGAGAAGGAGAGAGAGTGAAAAAAAATAAAAAGATGGCTGCCTTGATCACGGCTCATTCAAGAAACAAAGGGATGAGGTTGCCATGGGAATGGACCACAAGTATATTTTGGGGGGGGAGGCTTTTCTCCTCCCTTTCGGGCAAGCGACTGAGTAAACATGGCCGAGCAACCGAGCGGTGTTTACCTAGAAACCTTGGGCGACGGAACGGTGTGCCGTCCACAAAAAATGTAACAAAAGCTGGGGTAAAAATGATATAGATACCACTACGCCCCCCTGGCGAGTCACACAATAACTGCGTATCGTGGCACGGGAGGAGCGGGCTGAACGGACAGAAAGAGAAATGGGACTGTATTATGACTCAATGGTTAGGCAATTGAACATAGATCGCTATCAGTTGGGTAACAAAAAGCTGCACGAGATGCTCACAATGGCCCTTTGCACTTCAATTTGCCTGGTGTTGAAATGAGTCAGTTCCCAGATTTTCCTTGGCTTCGTTGTGTTGGTCAATGCGGTGCTTCCAGGCATACTGTGGGAGTACAGAGCCAGACCGTTGTCAACACTGGCCATTATAATACAGGCTCGTAATGAACAGGACTATGTTTTTTCCCTTGTCACAGGTACAAAGGACACATCAGATGTATACATCGAAAACAAAGATGCCAGTCTAGAATTCTTGAAATCAGCAAAAACTGAAATGAAACAAGCCAGAACCCTGGGGTGTAGTCAGGAAAAGAGTAATACAGTGTGAAATTAAAATAATCTTCTTAGACAACAACAGGATGTAATACACATTCAACCCACACAGCATTATTTACAAGCTAGACATGGAAACTGTTTTAAGGACTCTTTCAAATATTAAACAGAAATCAACTACACCTCTGTCCTAAAAACATAAGCACAACTGAGCCTTACCCACATGTGAGCAAAAGCCTTGCTCTCTCACCAGACAAGACAAATTGGTTTAAAATGTTCAGCATGAGTAACTACATGTGCATTGTTTCTTGTTTTGCCATCTTTTCGATTTGCAAATTTCATGAAGACTTCAAAAAAATACCCAAAGTCCAATTCGTTATTCCTGCTCTCTCCTGCTATTTGCGTAGACAACCAGAACGTGAGCCACATGAAATGCCGGACAGCCCCTTGGAAATGATCTATGGCCAAAACGCTCAATATCTCTGGGAAGGGTTCCCACTGTAAATCTGTTTGAACAGAGGACTCAGTTTCCCCCTCTTTCTCCCCGCGGTCTTGAAGATTTAAGAGGTGTCGTCGGCTTTTCATTTGTTGGTCCATCGTCAGTGGGTAGTTGTTTGGTTCTTTTCTTTCTGTTTTTTTCCCACAGTCTTTATGCCTAGAGGAAAAATATCAAGCTCTGACTCAACTAGAATGTTCAAAAAATTTGGGAACAAAAAAAATATGTCAAGATTGAGATTCAACAGAGTCTTTATTTTTCCCCCTTATTTATAAATCACCGAGGAAAGCTGAAATGCGGCTTTGCTGCTGTCATGGCAGTGAACCATTTCAAGAACTGGAGCAGTGTCTGAAATTCGGACAGACACAGTCATCGCTTGTAATGTGAGAATTAGGTCTGGGTTTCTACAATACTCGACAGGCCATTTGTAAATTATCCCCGTAACAGACCTTATCTAGAGATGAGTTATTTGGGTTTCATACACAAAGAGAGGAAAGGTATACGTTCACGTGTTGGTAGAGTTGCTTTATCCCTAGGTAGACTTTCCCATCAAATGGAAACATATGTCCCGATCACTTGGCAAACTATATATACTTCATTGACGGTAAATCGCTCAGGTTGTGACAACGAGGAATAATTTACTTTCAACGTTAGACGTGGTTTAGACTAAATGCGACAATTACTCAATATGAGCTAACATTCATACATTATTCAGCATTTATACTTAGAAGAATTCAAACATTAGCAATTAACTGGGTCACTATAGCTGTTAACAAAACCTAGATAGATTTTTTGGGGCTTCATCAGGGAGACACCAGTTTAATGTACACTTATTTTTGCATCTACTAGAGATACTACAAGCAGTTAGTGTAGTCACCTACTGTACGTCAGAATAGAACTTCCTATGATTTTTGGTATACATCCCATTTCTGGTCCTAATCCCACCATCCTTGATTAGACTTGAATCAAGAACTCACAAGACCTATTTATCTGAATCACATGTTCAAGTGGGACTTTTTCCTCAGTTCTGGAGCTTCAATTGACTCCTTTTGTGCACTTAATAATGCCCTGAACAAAAGCACTGATAAACCAGTATCGACTTGGTGGTGGAGAGAAAAACCACAGACTCAAAATTGCACCGATAATACTGAAGCAGAAGAAAGAAAAAAAAAAAAAAACAATCACTCCTAAATCTAATCTCCGAGCATTACACAAAGGAACTCTACCGGCAGTGCGGTATAGATGGAGCAGATTTAATAGTCCACAATAGCATAACTAGCACTGACATCTGCCCTACGAACTAGTCAATATCAGGCAGACGGGCATCTCTGAGGGAAAAAGGAGAGAGAGAGAAAAAAAGCGCAAATTTACGGCAAAATGCTTCTGATTTTAGTCGAGCCCTGGGCTACCATTATTTCGGAGCTGGGTCCCCGTAGGGACGTATTTGGACTGTCTTGGGAGGTTAGTGTTATTCCTCGGTTCTCCCCTCGCGCCGTTTCCTTTTAAGATGCCGACCGGGCCGATTCTGATACAATTCTGCGTGGAAACAATCTGTGGGGGGGGGGGACTCACTGCCCCCAGGCTCAACTGTCCTTTTATTTGCATGTGTGAGTGTTCATTTCTCCCCTGGTCCTTCTCCGTCTCTTCTTCTGTTCTTGTCTTTCTTTTCTATCCTCTCTTTTCTCCTCCCCCCCTCCGTGCGGCAAAGGTACACGTAGATGTGCTATAAAATACTAAGTACTTCTCTTCAAATAGCTGGGTAATTCTGACTTGATTGTGGTAATGGATGGGATGATGACAAGCCGGTATGCACCAAGAATTATTGCTGGATTGCCAACACTGAACTGACATCCACACGTTAGCACTGCTTGCACTACGTGACTTTGCAACCGAGAACAATTGTATAAATGAATAACACAACGTGCCTAGTAGATGTGTTTACTGAAAAGGACAAGAATAATCTCAATTCCTTTGGTTTTTAGCAGGAATTTTCTCTTTCCTCCAACATCCAACACAGTCAGTGAATAGACGGTAACTTATTGGTACTTAAAATTTGGGCATCAAGTTCCCTAATTATAGTGAATAGTGACTAGATTTTGCTGTTGGCATTACAAAAGCTGGGGCTGATTTTGTAGAGCAGCTAAGCACAGGATTTGCTACGCACGAAAAATAATTTGCTTCGCGACAATGGGTTACCAGCCAACAAGTCACGGTATGTATATTGTTTGCTGTTGGTGCTCTGCTTAACATTGCTTGCTCCATAAATTTTCTCCTGGACAAACAAATTGAATCCAGTGAAACTGAGTGTTGAATTCATGGTAGCACACTGAAGTCTATAACCTATATGTGGGCCTTTCAATGACAGTTAACTGAAATTCCTATTTCGCTTTCCCAAAAGGTACAAGCCGTTTGAAAAAGCTACTAATCAGTAAAATTTTTGTCTTTAGGAGGTTCCTGAGCAAACACTCCAATTTTTGCAGTTTTCTTCTTTCCTATTGGCTGGCTTTCCCTAATTTTCTGCTCAAAACATTTGGGTCTATCGGTACCTTAAAAATACTGCTGGTTGGAGCAGTGAGTGCAGCGCCTGTGAACAAATTGGTTCCATAATGCAGCCATGTCCTTAGGCTAAGGTAAAGTGCGGTCAAGTCAGCCGTGCAAAATGGCGGGGGGGGGGGCTCTGAAGAGGAGGGGAAAAAAATGGCCACAGCTAAGCCCAAGTACGGGCGAGGTGATGCTTTTAAACCACTCTCTCCTCCTCCTCTGAAATGCAGCCTGGCTGGGGTGTGAGAAGGCTCTCGGCTCGAGACAAATTGAGCTTAAAATGGGCTCAGACCACAAGGCAAACACAAGACGCGGCCCTCTAATAGGGCTGCTGAGATGGCTGATCGGCGTTTAAGTGCTCGCTGCATCATGGCCTGCACAACTGGATTTTGAGATCCAAAAATCTGCTCAGCAGAAGAATACTGGGCTTAGCAGGTTTCCATGGTAACCATTCACGGATCGGAAACTGGGGAGGGGGACATGGTTGATAGATTTTTTAGATTTACTTTGCCAACCAAGCATTACTGCAAACTCCTCTCCATTTAAAAGGTCAAGCCTGACCTTGCCATATGCATATTGCTTTCCAAGGCCAATGATCAGCAACGACACATCTGCATTTCATACAGGAACGGCTACCATTGGCACTATGTAGATGGGATGAAAACTGCAGGCATATAATAACACACATATCAGTGGTCTAAATCATACAACAAAACATCAATGATGAATGGAACTGGAAGCCGGAAAAAGAGGAAGTTTCAAACTGTATAAGAATTTCATGTTTTTAAATTTGTAACAGCATAAATGAAAACCATACAAGACAATTATCTTATTGGAGAAAAAATTCTAAAACACTAAATATGTAATGTTTATGAATATTCAAGCATTTTCCCAAACGGTACAAATAGGGAGAAGACTTTTGCTTGGACTTGAGCAGGGATCGGCATTCCTACCTCATGACTAAACACTCCACAATAACGCTGTTTGGGAAAAGGCCTTTTTTTTGGTTGCTTCATGAGATCAGTTGATAAATGGACTGGATCTAGGTTGTGCTATGTCACGGTCTGGTCTGTGGCACCGGCATCACGGCTTGTAAACAACCGATGCCTTTCATCCCACGGAACGGAAGACAATGCAGCGGCCCAAGTGACAAATGTCAACACCAACCAAACAGCGGACAGCTACAATCGGTCTTCACCATACGCCACACCAACTCTCACCCTCCCCCCCAGGAGGACGGGGAGGGGGGGACTTCCTCCTGTTGCTGCAGTCCAAACTCTATCTCTCTTTTCCCCCCCTTCCTCTGTTCTGGTGCTGTGACGTGACTTCCAGGGGTAAACTCCGGGCTGTCGCTGCGAGACGAACCCGACTCGGTCGCAATTTCCTGTTCCAGCCGACCCCTGTTTGCCCGGAAGACACTCTAATTAATCCGCTCTCTTGTACTTTTTTTGTGTGTCAACCGTCACTGAAATATAACCCCCCAACTCCCACTGCAGTCGGTCCCGGTGAAAACATTTGATCATCGTCGGCCAGCAACAGCGCGGAGTCCCTACTGTGACATTTTTTCTTTCCACCATGAAAACTTCTCGGAGACCAGAGGGAGGCAAAAATCCGACAGGACGGGCACGCTGGATGTTAAATTCCCAAGCGGGTTCAGGGCGAGTTTTCTTTTACAAACGGGGACTGTTCAATAGGATGTGTTAAATGTAAGGTGATATTTTGGGACCACAGCAGAGGTGTTGATGCGATTTCTTTTAAACAGTGAAGACGAGTAGGGGAAATTGGGTGAAATCGCTGGAGGAATGGAGAGCTTTCTGGGATGAATGAGGGGAAAAAGAAATAAAAGCTGAGATTGAGGAAGAAGGGGGACAGAATGATGACAGAGACACAAAAGATGGGAGAAGGGGAGTTCACCAGGGAATCAAACACTAAGTTCGGGTAAAAGTTTGGAACGGGCAGACAGAATTGGCTTACACAGAGAGAGGAAACATGGATGAATACAAGACAAGGGCCGGGGGCAGAAATTCTCAAAGGAATTGTCGAGACTAGTGCAATTGAACAAAGTAAACTTGATGGTGAAGAAAAAAAAACTACGCTGACCCAACTGCGTTATTATTCTACCTAGTGCTAAGAAGTAGCAAAGCCACAATTGAATTTCCAATATATACTCAAGTTTTCAGTCAAAAATTCTGTAATCCAACAAAATCCTGAGGACTCACAGCCACAGATGACCAACATGATCAAACTGGCAAGCCTTCCTAAAGGCTAATATATTAAAAATGACATGTGCTATATGCTGGAATATATAGTAGAGGGCATTACAAAACAAAGGCCCAAAAATCAATTCCCGTCTTTTCTGTCCCCTGCAGAAAAATATAGGAATTTGGGAAGTGGCTCCCTCTCTTGATTTGCTATTCAGTTGTCTAAGATTAATGACGTATGTAAACTGATTAATTAACTGATATAGGCAAGAAGGCAAGATGTCCACAAAGGCGACCGAGATAGAGAGTGTACAGCACGCCGGGCAGTAAGAAATCACTGCCTACTTTTATGAACACCAAAATGTTGCATGAATTAGCAAGCGGTTGCCTCTACAGTGTGCCTGCATTTCACACTTGTCTTCAGAATTCTGGTTTGGATTGCTTTTTTTTTTTGAAGATTTTCACGTTGTTAACACTGCTCTTCTGGGGTTTGTATTGAAAGATGCCTCTGTTTAATTGGAATTTGATTGTTTAGTGAGTTGTTAGAATGTCTCTCCTGCCCGGGTATTTCAACTACGATTGCAACTTGACAACAAATTGGATGAAGAGTGTGAAAATATTTGAATTTTCATCTTCCATTATTGCCCCTGTCTCACAGGAAAATGAGACGTAAAGCTGTGCAAACAGGTTTCAGGATATAAAGCAGTTTTTAACAGACTCTGGTTGAGAAAATGCTCTGAGACGCATCAAGATTAATTGATGAAAGAGAGGCCGAAAAAATTTGAACAAGTCCCACAAAACTGCTTTTCGGTGAGGTTTTATGGGCCCAACCAAATAAATGAGTGATTTTTTTTTCATATATACAGGTATATGCATTACATCTAAATCTTTGGTCTGGCTCTGAGTGGTTGGTACACATTTTCTTAATGGGGTAGTAAGATTCCGTCCTGCCTTTGCAAGAGGCAGTTAAGAGCAGCTAAGTGTTTCATAATAGTGCTAGTGTTATACCAGCTTGTCCAGATGCAACGCTTCAGAGCTCTCCACGACAAACGCGTAGCGCCTTGGTTGTGTTTTCAGTTCCCCCAGCTAGCTCTCTTGGATCACACCTTGAGAGCGCCGCACCGGTTTCTGATTGGCCGATACTCTCCCCAGCCGCTTTTTCAATTTCTCCCCCCCCCC
Organism: Acanthaster planci; assembly: GCF_001949145.1. Next base: position 410,036 of record NW_019091377.1, on the reverse strand, counting down.
TTCAGTTGTTCACTGCCGAGTGCCCCTCTCTGTCGAGGCGTTGGAATAGTGGACTTCACCCTCACACCTGGTTGGCGGGGGTGGTTTGTTGTGTTAAGTCCGCCGTGCGGATCTGCGGACTATTGAGTTGCAGAGCATCCAGAAACCCCCCCTCTGCCGCCGCCTCGTCGATCGGATGTGTGATTTCATAGGGGAAGAATCTGGTACACAATAGACACGTGTTGCATACGTGTGCGGTCGGTGTGTGTATGAGTGTGTGGGGGGGTATTGCTGTGGGTTCTGGGTTCTTACTGCCCGCCGCGGTCGACCACACAACACAGGATTAATTAAGATAGATGAGGAGGCAACGCAGGCCTGTGCCTCAATGTACAGAGCGTGAGGCCGCATAAATCAAACGAGATATTTCCTCTGGATAGTTATGTAGGAATCTGAGCAACCACAAACTGTAGAATCTCAAAAGGCTTCCATGCATGCTTGCCAACTGTGTATTTTATTGGGGGGGGAGGTATTCTATTTAATTACATGTAAGAGTAGCCGACAGGCATAACAGTAAATTTCTTATGAGTTTTACGTCAGCACTGAAAACTACGATGTAGGCTAAGAATAACACACAGGAAGTGGTATTATTCTACTGATCATTTCAATGTCATGTCGTATCTTTTGTCAACGCGGCCAGTCGCTGTACAACAAAGCAGCCACTAAGATGAGAGACAGATCAGCAGAAACAAAGAGAAGCCAATGGGTTGCTATGACCAAGTCCAGTAGCGGATCGAGAAGATGTAAGGCTGGGGAACAGGGAACTTGACGGTTACCACTTATCAAAGCAGTAGAACCTGTACTGCCGAGACGCCTGAGCGATCAATCAACCCATGCCATCCACACATTATAGCCAAATCAATTGGTGGGCTAATCATATCCTTTTAAGCTGATAGAATTGAGTTTGTCAGCAAACTGAGGGAACATCAGTGGGTCTAAGGCAAGCACTCGTTTTCATAACAATCAGAACTACAGAAGAAATGGAACAAAAAATACAAATGGGTGAAAACCGGCTTAAAATACGATTATCTAGAGAGGTAATAGATACAATAGAAAGTCCAATGGCAAACACTGAAATCCACAAAGCAACCAAATCAATAAACCCTCAGAAACCTTTCTCCAATTTCAAACAGCAACTTCAACCACTGGGCAAATGTTTTGATCAAAAAAATACTCAGAAGAACTGTGATTAAAGAAGCATCTAGGAATATCATCTTTCTCCGCCAAGAAATTTCAAATAACAAGTGCCCCTACATTCATGGAACACAGCAAACTACTCAGCCGATAGACTAAATTACATTCCTTATTGCCAATTTTAGCACCTTGCCTCGTGTTCTGTTGCCTTTAACACCACAATTTTTTTTTTACTATTTGAGCAGTCTCTTCTCCAAGCACTGCCCATAAATTCCCAAGCGCATGTTATTAGCATGGCAATATTGCCGATACCTTTGAGGGGGAGGGGGTTCGGCAAAGCACAGGGAGAAAGATGTGTTGCCGTGACAACGACCTCTGTGTCATTTCCTGCCACATGTAAGGTGTTCAGCAAGTGATGAAGGGGGGAAAAAGAGAAGTGCCATGCCACCAAGTGTAATTATTAGCAAGTTTTTTTTCCATCTCTGCTGGAAAAACATCCCAATCTTGACAAGCTGTCAGCTGACAGTGGGATGAAAAACAACGATTTTTATAATTCGGAACACCACAACTTTTTCTGCCTATGATTCTTCACTGTTACACAACCTCTTAAAGTGAATAAATTCTAGCAAAAAGATTAGTGCAAGTTGACAGTGTCTTGCACAATTCGCAGCAGATTCACTTTATCCTTACAGTTTATGGGAAGAATCTCAACAATGAAAAAACCTGTGCAATTACTGGACAGCCCATCAAATTTCTTTCCAAATTGTGTATTTTTTCTGGCCCAAATATATTTCAGACAAGATATATCGAATTGACGAGGCTGTATGCATGCATCAGTGTTTTATTGCTGAAACTTCTTTATTAAAAACACTGCACTATGCTTGCTGACAAATCTTCACCCCAACAAAATACCCACATAACTCCCTCGTCTTTTTTCACCAGGTGAATACTTCAACACCTGACAGCTTTTAAGTTTGACCAAAAATACAAGCCTACTTTTGGCAGTATACAATGATATAACTAAACCTTATTAATGCATTGTGACAAGGGGATGATTCACTGTAAATTTGTTGTCATCCAGCGGAGTGAACCCAGATAGAACGTTTCTTTTTGGTAATAATTGGCCAATTTACAACCAATCACTGGTAAAGCTGGATACAGGATTCCTGCAATAGATAATTGAGGTTTGGATAAAAAAGCACCCCCCAATCAATATGAAGCAGCACAATGTTATAAATCCAGTGGTGACTTCCCCTAATTGAACAATTGTTCCCAAGACTTGCTCTCTGGCATGATGTGCATCAAGTGTTGCCATGGCGGCGAGAATGAAAGCAAGACAAACCTACATCCCATCATGCTTGTTTGACAACAAGAGAAGGGGCCTATAATCAAAAGATGCTTAATTACTAATTTGCGCTGGGTTATGTCAGTGTTGCGGTTTTACAATGCCCCTGTGCACTGGCAAGGGCTCCAACCCCTACATCTTGGCAATTTGGCCGGCCATGTCATAAGACACTGAACCCGCCGTGAATGCTAATTCAAGCGTGCAGCCTTTTCCGACACCGCCAATAAAGAAAGCCAGAGAAAACAGAACGGTCCAGAGAGTGATTGCTCGACGGGAGAATGAAGCGGCAGGACCGCTGGTTTCACAATGCCAGCCTAATTGCATGAACAATGGCTCAGCCCTGCTAGCCGGCCGATGCCATGAATGGTGCTAATCACAGGGATTTAAGACATTGTACCCTGCCACGTGACCGCCGTGTCTTGATAGCCTCCACTGATCCTACAGGAAGTGGACACAGAGGTTCTCAAGGCAGGGGTCTGAATGACGTCCCGGTGAGGGGATTTATAAAATCTTCCCATCACTATGAAGGCAGAACGACAGTGTTTAACCACACTCTTTTTTCACATGTATGCTCTATTTGGATATCACTTACGGGGGAACAATGAAAAATTCAGGCTGTTTAAGTAGGGCAAGAAGAATGTAGCATGGCTTTTTGTTGAGCCGTTGCTGCATGAACAAAAATCTTAAGGCCTGAGGAAGCGAGAAAAAGGATGTTCAGTTTGACCAGCTTTAGCTGAGGCTATTTTTAAATCACCTCAGTGAACTGTTTGAATACAGATCACGAGAATCATTTTTCCATTGTCTGTTACTGTATCACTTTGAAGCATTAAAATCAAAAATCAAAATGGATTTGACTACACACTATGTAGCATGCTTAATTTTGAATCCTATTCGAGTTTTCTCTGCTTCAAATGAAATATAATGTCATCTTTTTAGAAGCACTTCCAAAGTTCAATGTTTCTAGTGGCAATGCTCTTGATAGATTGACATATAAAATACTGACAAGTGGAAAAAAAATCAGTTCACCTCAAAAAAAAAAAAAAAAAAAAAAATGGAAACAGTCCCCATCTTTGTTTCAGGCCGGTGCTTGGCCATGCCTCCATGAATGTGTAGCTGGCCTCTCTTGATGTATTCATGCTCACGATCAAGACATCCTGAAGGCCCATGAGTAAATGACGGCTATAAGCCGGTGTTGGGTGGCCCTTCCTCCCCTCTGGCTAGCCTGAATGCTACGCTGGCATTGTTTGAAACATCCAGCTTTCCATATGTCTTTTTTCGGCTGGAGGGAGAGAGGGGGCGAGGGAACTGAAAATCCTCTTGGTTTAGAGATAAATGTGAATGTTTTTTTCTTGGTTGGCGCGGGGGTTAAAATTGGCTATGATTTGCCATGTGACAAATCTTTTGTTTTCTGTGCGACATTCCATGGAAAATGAAGCTTACATGTCCCTGTATTGTATTAATTATAAGGAAATTAAAAATTTAGCATTTACATGTAGGTAGCAATGCATGAAATACTTTCAATGTTTCTGTCATCAGTACTTCTGTACTTTTACAATCCAGTGTTCATACATTAAAAAAATAAAAATTCCCATGATGCAAAATATTTGTTCAAAATTTCTATATAAACACAAGTTCACGCGAGTCTGCTGTAGGTAAAATCACGGCAGCGTGGTTGGGGGCAGCTTTGGTTAACTACTAACATTTCAGTATTTTTTCCAGCAAAGTCAGATACGTGGATGGCAATTTTATCCAGTGCTACAATAAACAATGCGAGTGATGTACAGGGAATTGAAATGAACTCGATTATCAGAGAGGGTAAACAAGAGGAACTGGATACAAGATGATTGGGCTCCCCAATGGGAATTCCAAGTACAGGCCTCCATCACAACTGACAACCTTGCCAGAAAGTACTCCTAATGATGATGCAGACTGACATTAGGGACTTTATGAGAGACTCCAGCCAACATTAACTCAAGGGACAACCAAAGCTGACACGATACAACAGCATACCGAGTCAATGCTTGCATCTCCAACCGCAGTTAGCGAACCAAAGAATTTGTTCTTAATGAAAATCACCACAACCAGACATCCCCCCAATCGTCTGTTCTTATTTGTCCCTTCCTCGTTTGCTCTCCCCCGCAGGTTGTTTGGAACAAAGTGCAATAGCTGTCTGCAGTCCATCCCATCCAGCGAGCTGGTGATGCGGGCGCTGAGCAACGTCTACCATCTGAGATGCTTCACTTGTGTCATCTGCCGGCAGCAACTAAAGAAGGGTGATGAGTTTGTGCTGAAAGAGAACCGGCTCTACTGCAAGGACGACTACACCAAGGAGCAGAGTACCATTGAACAGAAAGGTATGCTGCCAGGTACGACGGCAATTCTTGCTTCGATACAACAAATCGAATCAAGCAAAAAATAGATGCTCTCTTGGCACAATGGCATCATTACCCAGCACACTTTGGTTTGTGAATCCATTTTACTAATGATTAACCCACGGATGCTTAGGACGGCCAAGTTCAGGCTAAGCAGATAATTTTACTTAGCATAATTTTTTACTTGGTAAAAATAAGCTGGGAATCACTGACCAGCATACATAACACAGTGGCAAATTTTGGCCAGTACCCCACTAAGTGGTTATGTTCCATGCTAAGTAGCCTCACCAAACATGACAGGATCCAAGAAAAAGCAGACTCTTCTTCAAAAAGAATCATTCCACCAATCAGAATCGTTGACAGAGTTCTGAATGGATTTTTACGAGGAATTAAAAGCATGAAATTACCAAGGACAAAAGTCATCGGGTCACACCTGCTGCTGCATGCATGCATGTATTAGCACAGTCACAGTAACACACATGGAAATCAGACAACAGTAAACTCCCTGCCACAAGAATTTAAAGCTAGCTATTATTGAAAAAAAATGTTTAACAATTAAGTCAAAGAGCAGCTGCACGTGCATGTATACTTCAAGTCTATTTAATTCCTTGACATTTTTGCTTCTTGTAGTGTCACGTAAAGAGACTTCAGATGGGCGGAAAGGGCCCAAGAGACCTCGAACAATCTTGACCACTCAGCAGAGACGAGCCTTCAAGGCATCCTTCGAAGTCTCCTCCAAACCTTGTCGAAAGGTAAGACTACCTACCTATTTGCCTGTGGTCTATGATTCTCTGCGACCGAGTCTGATACACATGGCTGAAAAAGCAGGCTATCAACGAAACAGCCTTCAGCTACACAAGAAACACAACCAACCTCTGCAACCTTTTCTTTTCCTGTGGCAAACAGTTTCGAATTTCTCAAGTGGTGTTGTAAACAAAAACATTTCTTGAAATGTTACAAGTTTCCCTTTTGACTGAGACAATAGAGGGCAGCAAACACATCTACAGAGCCTTGAGTGTTCTGGACAAGTACCTACATACTTCCACCAGAGTGCCTGGTTTATCCACATCAAACTTGACCTCAGTCATGTTTTACATGGATTGTAACAGTGAACGAAACTTTACAGAATGGTGTAAAATGAATGTATATTCAAATCATTCTTACTTTCTTCCATTTTCCAAGGTGCGAGAGTCCCTAGCTGCTGAGACAGGACTGAGTGTCCGTGTGGTTCAAGTCTGGTTCCAGAACCAAAGAGCTAAGGTGAGAGGAGAGACAGGAGACATCCTGAATACAAAAAGTAATTTTCCACAACTTAATTCATGCTTTTAACCAGAAAAAGAAAAAAAGAAAAGAAAACCAAAGGATAAGAAACAAAAGAAATGAGGCAGGTTGCCAGTCGATATTGTGGTGGTGCCATGCAGTATGAATCAAGCTCACAAGAGGACACACAGCAAGTCAACACCTCGACCAAGTCAAAATAGAAGCTTCTAACTCATGCCTTATCAAGCTAGCTCAACAATGAATTTGACATTTGGTCATTAAATACCAAACTGCTGAAAAGGAGAGCCAAGTTACAGTTCAGAACAGCCAATCAGCACCCGGAACCAAAGACCAGTTCTGCATTTCAAACCAAAGCGCTGCCTCTACATGAACATGTAAGATGCTTCAAATCTCCCTCCCCCATTTTCAAGTGCCCCTCCCCCTTGATGGGGCTCCCCACTAGATGCCGGCGCAGTATATGCCATGTTTTGAAACAAAACCTAATCACTGGCTGCAACAAAACAGTATTTTGCCAACGAAACCCTGTTTCAAAGACAATATCTCCACACCACATTGCTGTCTGGACGCCTGCCTTGTTTAGGAATCGGCCATGTGACTTTCTCCTTCCTTGGATGTTTCTCCACAATATCTGTGCTATATGCACCCCTGGAAACTGTTGATTTCTAACTTAAACAGAAAATCCTACATTTGTGATAAATTATATTACATGATCCCAAACCAGGCTGGCAATTCCATGGTGACTAAAGTGGTGCATTATTTCCTTGAGAATTTTTTAGCTTGAGACATTTGAAAAAGTTATTGGCTAAACATTTTAGGAAGGAAGTACCAGTATTTTTGGCTTTTGGTAAGAGAGTGCAAGTTAGAGATGACAAATTCTGTGAAAGTATCAAAGCCTTCAAGTCACTATCTTCTGAGGACTACAAACTTTGGCCAGCTGTGGCAAGACTCTTATCTATTGAAGTTTAAGACTTTCCTGAAAGAAATATGTCTATCAAATTTTCGTACTCTCTCACTGTTCCCAAGATTAAAGAGAAAATTATGACCTCAAAGTCCTCCTTGTTCTTCTCAGTGGTAAAGACATCTTGCAAATTGGCTTTTCTCCACAGATGAAAAAACTGGCCAGGAAGAATATGACAGAGCAAGAGGCGGCAGCTCAGAGGCGAAGTGGTCAGAACAGGCACCGTAGGAACAAGGACAAGAATGATGGTGAGACATCAGCAAATAATACATCATAAAACTTTCTTTGCCCTTGCATGAGGATGCTCTTTACCTACCTATCCATTATTGCATGAAAAGCTGGCAGCAGTGGGATACAAACCCCATGTCATTTCAGTACATGTACCTCTACGGGCTGCATTTTGATCAAACGTTTATGCAACTGCAACTGCTTGAACAATATAACCAATGCTACAGCATTCGTTTTAACTGATGAAACCTTACTTTTTAACCAAGGTTGTCTGGAATGAAGGATTCTAAATGCTGGGTTTTCAGTTGCTGTGATGCCTCATGCAGTTTCTTGTCTTACAGATTCTGATAGTGATGACAGTACATGCGTCAAGATGGACGATGACGATGATGATTTCTCCTTTGACGATCTTAGCAACCACGAATTCGACATGGGCCACAGCGTGACACCGCACATGACGCCACCCACGGCAGACCCTCCACCGTACCCGGAGTCCTCCATGTCCCTCTCCGTCCCCCCACCACAGGGGATGGCTTCCACCTCCCCTATGTACACCCACGATCACATGTTCTTGGCAGACGGCCCCCCACCCATAGACAGCGGTATTGATGATGACCTGGTGTCGACGAGTCAGGGAACCTCTCTTCACAGTAGTGGGAGCGAGTGTGAGGGGAACGGCCTGGTGCATCATAGTATCTCCATCAGCAATCCGATCGACAAGTTGTATTCAATGCAGGACTCGTACTTCAATGCAATTGAATGACTAGAAAATGTGTGAATCAACACAGTGACTGTAACAATCAAACCCAAGGCAAGGGGGCTGCCATTTTGAATATCTTCCATACAGACCCAACAGCATGGCTCATGTCATCGGCTGGTGCCTTCAGAACAGCTCATGGAGACAGCTATCATTTGGGTTTATTTTAGAGACCAGACGGCAATGTACCAGATAGCAAACAATACTGTCTGCACTGCAAGAAATTTGGTGTCTCAATAATATATGTGGACCAATGGACTGCGTGTACAAATGATCCCCTCGACATCAACAAAGTGAGCGACAGAAACAGACACTTCAACAACACTGCCGCCATATACCAGGCAACCACAGCAAAACACTTCTGGTTGTAGACATTCTGACGAAAACTGGCCAAGCGTACTGTGCACCACACACTCAAGCCACTGGGTCTAGAATTCCTGTATGAGATCACACAAGAAAGGGCTGGTTCCTAAGTTATCAACTTCACTTATGATGGAAACACATGTACAGTCGAGGAATAAGACCAAGATGGCCGCCTTGATATTCACACAGAATGTGACCACCTCATCCACCAAATCACACAGTGATTTCACTCATGGCTACATTATAGTTACAGAACTCATTGCAATGTGTTAATGAAACCTTTGTAAATATAAACTCTTAGTTTTACATGCAATCCAATAGGCCAACCGCTGAGTCAACTCACACATCTTCATTGTTCGCTTTACCCAAAACCCTTAAATACCGACTTAATGATTCTCTCTAATCTCCTGTGAGAACTAGGTTCTGCAGAACCACCAAGTACATGTACTTGAGGATGGTCTTGGGTCTGCTGCAGAATCAACATGTGAGGGCGCCTTACACAAAACACAGAAACTCAAGCAGATGAGGCAACAGATGTGCAGCCAACAAATGTTTGCAACACATAACAGAATGTCTGTCTCTACAAAATTGTGGGATGATGCTGTGCTGCCATCCCATTCTAGTGAAAAAGCCCCGCCCCCCTTAATTTTGCCAGAAATCTAAACCACCCATCAGTGGCCTAAAATTGAAAGACTGGTAGACAAGTCCCCAGACTGGTCTGAGCTAGCATCGTTTTCATCTTCTCATCAAGTCAACACACATATATGTTTTGTGTGTAAACGTACAGGCCTATGCAATGTGTACCTGATTTTTTTGATCAACCTATCTATAAAAAAAGTGCAGGCCAAATACTTACTGAGTGCAAATTACAACCACATATATTTGCTCCAAATTTGTTAGTTCCAATTTATTTTTGTTCATGTTGTCTTTAGAACTTTACTGTCTGAACGTAGTTAATTGTACACTGTGTGCTACATGAAAGATGGCTTTTTCATGGTTCAAACAAAATGAAATGCTATCACTTTGTCAATGTGTTCAGTTAAGCCCAGATTAAACACCTTGTTTTATATGATGAAGTGACCTCTTTCCTGACTCCATAAGGTGCTGCATAAATGACAGAATCTGGTGAAGGTATGATTAGTGTAACTCAGTGCTGTGGCATAGCCAATCTTTCTTTGCCAGGCTAGGGGGTACACATGCATGTATATACCGTTTCTGCCGCCTCGAGAAGTCCACTGATCCCAACTCACATCTAACACAAACAAAAGCACTGAGCATAGACTTTACCAGAAAATGTGGCAGAATAAGAAACTTACGGTGTCTTACACTGTAAACCAGAAGTCTGTTTATTCCAACTCTAATTTCCTTCCTAACAATCACTTTTACTGGGGTAGAGGGGACAGATAACCACCACAGCTGTTTTCTAAGGAGAGGTATAACGGACCTATTTATTGTTAAGAAGGCACAATAGCCATTTATACAGAGATTATCCTTATACTGTACATAGTAACTGTTTTTCTGTGTTTTCTCTTCACGTACTTATTTATTGACTAATATCCAGCTAAATATGAAGCAATCGCTTTTGTCTTTGAGTATTTAGCCAGTGAGCTTGGAACAATTTTTAACGTAGGACTAAATATAGATTTGTATATTTACAAGTATGTACTTCTCTGCCTGTTCGTTGATTAAAACACAAATAATTGGCAGGTTTTTATTTATTGTTTTATGGGAAAAGTAAAGCTACTGGTTTGTTGAAGAAAGGAAAACAGTAACACGCTCGCTGAACACAAAGATTGAGTACTAGATTAAAAGTACCACATTTGAACTCTACTTTCCTCTTTCAAAAGTTGCAGCATCTGATGAAAACAAACACGAATAAAAGACGGAAATGTCACTCGTTGAGAAATTGACTGGGAGCTCACCTGCATGAATCTGTCATTTAAACATTCACTTCACCATCAACACCAACTTCTGCCCGATTTATCATACGATATGCTAGGAGATTGTAAGATGTTGATGGACCATTTAGACTGACCTGCAGCATGGTTACACCGGTGACCCAAGCAATTACCATGTGCAAATGGTATCATACTACTGTCCATCCCTATGTACATGCGTCATGCACTAAACAACATGACTCTTGACTGTCTAAGTGAAGGATGACTGGGAGAAGCAGGTGCTCAATACCCAACTCAAAATGCCAGGTGCCCATTTTTACTTTCCGGCTGTGTTAGCTTAGACCTTTGTGAATTCCAAAAATGGCTTCCTAAAATAGCATCTGGTTTACTTCACTCTGTCGAGTGTAGACGGGCAGCAATTCCTTGCTGTCAAAATGCTCTGCTTCTTGCCTGAGATTTTTAATATCACTGCAAATCAGTGGGTACTTGATTGTATGAAAAACAGAACTCAATTCCAAGCAAACCACTGAAGGCACACCCTGTAATAAAAGCTCTGGGAAAGCTGAAACTCTCCAGAAGAGAAATTTGATATACATCAAATTTTCAGGAACATTCCCTTCCACCAATATACAGTAAATTTGCTGAAGTAATGCCTCAGTTCCTACTGGCATAAAAGGGATAAAAATTCAAGGTGGCTGCATTTCTGTTTTGCACTATGGGTCTTTTACATCACTTAGCATTCAGCTAACCCTGACTGCCAATGCCTTTGTCATCAGTCACAAGGTTTGTGGGAGCAACATGTAGGTGATTCATTTGTGAGTTGTACACGGTTCTGGGATAAGAAGCTTCCCCAGGCTTCTTCAGGTCCTAACATCCTCCCCTTTCCCCGTTTCTGTCCATTCAAAGCCAACATACTGTTGAACCTTCAACCTTCTGAGCGAGGACACAGCATACTGTCTGGAAAGTTCCATCCAACTGTCCTTTTCAGAACCTCACTGACTATGCCCTACAAGATGCTGCAGTCATTCTTGACAGGTCTCCACCTTCCTCCATCTTCCAAAATCCTAGAGCACCTCCTGGTAGATTTTGAAAGGTCTTGGAATGTTACATTTAATCCCCACAAACACCACATACTGAATTTATAGACGACGTGGAATTATGTGGCTGTTTAGCCTACATGTAGCTTACATGGGCCCCAGATATCAAGCAGCTGTACTTAACCCGCTGTTTGGTCATGACATGTGCGAGTGTACAGTTTCCTCTACTGCCACCAGACACTAGAGGGCAGCATCTAAACTTACATGTAGGATCAATATCATTATATTTCTACAGACTGTAAGGAATACAAATACATGTACATGAACAGGGTGCATACCGTACACAAGAAACATGGGGTGTAATATTTTAGGCTGAGAGAGGAATTTACATTTGGAAAACTTTGACTACGGTACCGTGAGACAGTTATACAAATGTCTTTCCGTACTAGCTGCATTCCAGGTAATTAAAAATATATGTATATACATGTACATACTGCACAAATGTTAAATTTGCAAGAGCCACAATTTAAAAATGAAACATTAAAATAACAATGAGTAAACTTGTAATATCAAACAAATAAAGAGTGACATGAGCATCAATGAATTAATGATATTAATACTGAACAATTAATACCACAAATGAATGAGTGAAAAATGTAACAATTTCAAAAACGATCAACAATGTCACACCTGGTGTGAATTTGTCCATTGAAAAAAAAATAAAAATTTCGATTTTGGATTTCCAAAATTTGTACAAATCTCAGAAGACAATGCTGGTTCTAATGTAATTTCAACACCAGATATGTAATCAATTTCCAATGTCGAACCATGACCGAAATACAGTTTGACGGAGATGAATGTTCATGCTCTTCATGTGTTGCAAACTCAACGTGTGTGGCACTGATGCAATGAGATAACAAACTGCAACTCGGAACTCAACTCAACGCCTTTTCGTGCATGCAAGTACTCACTCCACCAAGTGCTACTTGAGATTGGTCGGAGAGTTCAGGAGGAGGTGTAGAGTTCGGGAAAGGGCATTTCTTTGCTGGGTTGGAGCCTGGAAAGATAAACGTGCATAGGTTAGCAAATGGTAGAATCTTTATGCTGTTATATCACAAAAGTAAAGTACAGCCAGTTTCAAACGTCGATGTCATCTTGAGCTTCAACCTCATAATGTCCCAGAATCCCTAGGGGTTTAAATTTCGGAACCGAGCAACAACACTCAAATTTAAACCTCAATCCCAAATTTAAAATCTGATGTTTCCTCTGCTTAGCTAGGATTAGAGGAAGCCACTTGCAAGGTGTATCCAAACATGGCTGTGGCTGAGAATAACATGTGTGCCTATGGAAGCCACTGGCTAAAGGCTACAGCCACTCCCCAAAGACGTGTTTCTCTTAGCTGTAGCCAGCTGATTCAGACGAGGCCTGCAAATGGATTCTAAGTGCTCAACGCAGAAAGCCAAGAAATTTGGAATCCATAAATCAGGACCTAAAAACCTGCGCAGCTGGACCTCAGTGGAGCTTGAGCATAAAGAAAAACCAAAGTTTTGGGGAAAAAGGCCTGGTAGATCAGGGTTTTAGTGTTGATCTATCCCAGAGACCAACCTTGTAATTTGTTCAGAATCTGGACCCAACTGCTTTTGTCAAAAGTTTTCAAAGAAACTTCCTACCAGTTTCCTTCATGCCACTTGCTGTCCAAGGATTCAGCAATGTGGAAGGTGTAGATGTGCCTGGACCTGTCTGAACGGTTCTCCTCACTCTTGTGAATGACTTGGCCGTGAATGAGTATGCAGGTTCCTGGGTCAAAATATAAACAAACCAGTCAGACGGAGGCTCTCCCCCAAGTGAGTCATTGTTGGGGGTTGCATTAACTTCCTGGTTTTGCCTTTAATAAATTTGTTACGATCACGATTAAATTGTTACGATCACTGTATGCTCAATTTTTTCTAAGCACTTGTAACTCATTGATATGCTGACTTGGGGGGGATTCTAACATAGGACCTCCTCCGTAGTAATGCAGATCTTTCACTGTTCAACCAAAAGGGCTTGCTGGTGTTGATTGGTTGGTTGGGTATGGTGAGGAATTGCCATCAGTGCTTTTAAGAGCTTTTTCATGTAAGTAGTCAACTACAGGGTTGGATTAATGTATAACATTCCATGCTTTCAAGGGAATTTAAGAAAAGCAATCATGAGTGTACTTAGAAAAACGTAATACATAAGCAGGTGCTTTGAGTGCTAGTCCTACCCAAGTTGGCAAGTTGCGTTTTTTACGAAAACCCTCAGGAAGCATGAAGTGCTGGGGTCTTGTCCTAACAAATCAAAATCACACCCTTGGGATGAATGCAATATATACACCTTGGTATAGTGGCTCCACTGCTTGTAAATAGTTGGTTACAGCAAGCCTACCTGGTTCAACCTCTTCTGGAACAAAGAGGTTGGGATCCATGTCCAGGTTACGGTCACCAGTGAAAATGAGAGATGGTTCATCCCCATCGGGATTTCGAATCATGCGAGTCTTCACCTCCACTAAAGAAGATTGGGGGAAAAATAGACATAAGACTGTATGTTAATGGAGAGGTGTTTGGCTAACATTTGAAGGTAAATGCATCATGACTCATCAGGATTGACAAACAAAACTCTCATATAAACCAACTGGAACTCCACATAGTGAATATACAACTAGGATGTCAGAAAAAACAGCTAAGGAGATATCAAGCTACTTTGGAATTGAAAGTCCAGGAAATTTGCTCTTCCTAGGAAAGCTGTAGGTCTGAGAGATGTTTGAGTTATTTTGATCTATGCCGAAGCTGACCCGCGTCCACAGTAGAATTGGGTTGCTTTCCAACACAAGCACAAGATAAAATGGCACGAGTTTGTGGGTTCCTACATTTAGCTGTTGTGTGGTGATTTCCACTTACTGCCTTGGGAACCAGGAATGAACTGGAGGCAGGCATTTTCCAGCGTGCATTTCTCAAGGGCTATCCAGAAGCCCGTCAGTTTGAGTGGCTCGTTGCACAGGAAGCTAGCATCCATGTGTGGGGGCACTGCCAGGGAACATAATTAAACAGTTGGTGAATCAACAGCTCTTCCAAAACAACAGTGAGCTAGGATGAGCATCACACATCATACTACAAGCTAGTCCTTCCTGATGTAAGGAATACAAGACTATTTGATGTGACATTTTGTACATCTCAAAATTCAAAGCTGTGGATTGGTTGATGGTAGTCACCTGACTCTACAGCACTGACAGACGCTCGCTGACCAGCTTCAATCTAGAGGTCAGGATGCGCTTGTCTTGCTTCAATCACTACACTGCCAATGAGCCAGTACAGTACTGCACATGGGCAAGGTCTTTCGGGAACAGAGCATGCACGAGTGGACATTTGACTGCACTGACAGGAGAGATTAGTGCACACATATGTGCGTGCTACTGGTCCCAAATAGCCTCAGATGTGCTAATACATGTGAGTCATTCCATGAGGTTGGGCACAATTTGTGACAGTGCCCTTGTTACATGGGTAACTTTTACCACCCGTCATGACCTATAGAGTAGGTCATTTACTCTGTAAAAATAACACACACCTCTGTATTCAGCCTTGCAAGACGTATCATTTGGAATCCACATGCAGGGAAATAGCTGTTCATTTTTACGGAATCCACGAAACAATGGACACCGTCACAAATTGTGCCCCAACCTTATGGAATGACCCATGTAAGTTTGAGTATGGGCAGTTGGAATACCGATGTGATTTATTCCTTAAACTGTGGGGTTGGGGAACTTTAACATGTAGCTATTTCTGAAACAGGCATTCAGAGCTATGGCTATGTCTCATGTCTCTGGTATTTGCAACCAGCAAGGACCTAGACATAACCCTAGATAAAAGATTCAAACACAGCTTATTGAAAGTTGACTGGACAAACCAGAAGAGCCAACATTATTTAGAGGAAAAGTAATGAACTCAAAAGATGGGCATTCAATGGGGACTACCAATGTTCAAGATTAATCTGGAAAGTGCAAATGAGAAAAGAAAACTTTTTGTACAAATCTTTACCTTCTCCACCGAACTTGGGCTGCTTGAAGATGTACATGCTCTGCACAATCACAGGCTTAATGTAGCCAAGTTTCCTGGCAACATCCTAGACAAGGAGAGGATGACCAACAGCAAAATCAGGTCAAGTGTTGCTGAGCAAATGGATGAGCCATGCAAACTGAGCTGAAATCCTGTCTCATTATTGGTTTTTGGTCAACCATTTGGAGCAGAATATGGCCATGCTGAGCACCGTTGTAAAGACAGTGATGTTGGAAAACAGCCACTGTTTACACATACATGTAGCAAGGCCCAAGCTTTCCAATTGTCATGTATTTCATGCAGAATTACTTTTTATTTGCCAAGTTCAGTTTTCCATTTTATACTTCAAATTTCAAAGGAAATCTCTTAAGATGGAAGGACACCGCCAGTGAAAAAACAGCACCAGAGTTTAGGTTCTTACAACCTTCACATGAGAGAGAAGATTCCGTCCCATTGTTTCAGTGTGTCAACTACAGAATTACCCATTTCAATGCCCCACTCCCCAACTCACCTGGACATTGGGGTTATGGGTGACCTTCTTGAACTCAAGGACGAGTTCATGCAGGGCATGGCCAATTTTATTGAGAGACAAGTGCTTATCAATGGTCAGCTCCCCTGCAGAGTGTTGAGGACACAAAATCAAGTTTTTACATAATTTCACCCAACAGGAGCAAATATCAAACAAGAACTTGATCCATTATCAGATAAATCAACCTTGGATATTTGTAAGCCGCTATCTTGTGCATATGGCCCGGTACCAATCCAACTGGGGAAGAAAATTTTAAAACAATAACAAAATTAAGCATAGAAAACTACCTTGGTGGTTTTTACTTTAGGTAGTTCTGGTTCATCAGTTTAAAGAAAATGCAAATCTTCACTTTTTGTGGGAATGTACATTTACGTTACAGAAATAATTAAAATAATTTCCATAAGTAATTTGTATACAAATGCTTTAATTAAACACTGTACATCATCTGACTGTTGGTGCTAAGCTTGTTCAAAGCTGACAAAAACGAGGAATCACTTCTAATGCTACGACTCGAAACATAATTTGTTACCATTGTCACTGACAGCTCCTTTCTCAAAGAAGAATCGAATTTTATCCCCACTGGTCAGGAAGTAATCGTCTCTAGTCTGTCATCCAAAGAATATAAATTGAAGATGAAGTTTGTCATAACCTCCATGTAGTTCACATTTTCTCACTTGACAAAGTCTAAGGTTGACGCGTAAGGGGCTATCCATAAAGTACGTACACATGAAGGGGGGGGGTTGGTGCCATTGTGTACACCAAACATACATGTACAGAGAGAAAGGGGGGTTCTAACCAGTGCATATCGTACGCAAACCGAAAATTTACCTTTAATGAATCTTCATCCCATCAATACACTTTCTCATACAAACAAATTCCACTATCTTCAAGCAAACTTACATTCTTAGTTCTGATCGGCTGATCCATGGCACCATCAGTGTGATATCTAACCGTATTGCACGGTTCGTATCAAGCCCTACGGACGTGTATGTGTAATGCACTGTTCTAACTTAACGCACTGCGCTATTTTAATGCTAAAAGCAAATGCACATCTGCATGACTGTAAATTAAAAGTGGTGTGATTGCCCGTGTTGATCGTCACATGTGTTTAAATGCATGTAGAAGTCTAACAATTTTCTTTCTTAGAAGGGTACATGTACATCAGTGTTACTGTTCTTGCTGTGTGCCGTATTGATATCTTTTGTCTTATTTTTTTATGTAAAGCACGCATAGGCCCTTTTACTTTCTTTACTGCGCGTCAAGTTTGTTTGAAGATAAGTTCGTTATCACCCTCATGCTCGTACCGGTATAACAAGCGGCCTCGTGGCATACGGGACACAGACGCACTACATTATTCCGTGTTCCACTGCCGCTTCTGTGATAACTAATAAAATCAGCTTTTGTGCATTGAAAAACAATTCAAACACAGTATCCTCCACTATCAACCTCACCATTAATCCTCTTATGCCAACGCCCATTATCAGTAAACCGTAACATTACTCATAACACAAAGATTGGCAGCGCCTTCCAGAAACGTACAGACCTATGCCCTTTACGTGCTTAATAGAAAAAAGGCACCGGGATTATTTTTGTTTTTATTCAACAACATCTTTTTTTAAACCGCAGAGTAAATATTTTCTAGGGCCGTTAATAAAGAGATACCGATATAAAAACCAGTGATTACTTCGGTCATTTATTTAAGAATTGGAAGCAACGTGCGAATAACAGTACTACAGTAGATGTACAACTCAATGTGAAATTCAGTGATGCTAAAGCAAGTCAAAAGATATGTGGAACGTGTACGCGTACGGGGAAGGGGGGGTTGGAGCCACTGTGTACGCCATACAGGGGGAGGGGTCTGAAAAGTCGGCATTTGTACGTACGTACTTTACGGACAGTCTCAACCCCTAATGAGGATAATGAAACCTATCAGTGCCCAGTCTGTCTTTCTAACCCTTCTCTATACCACCAGACTACTGAACGATCAGTCTTTCCAAAAAAGTACGAGAAATACCCGCTGAGTCTCAGGTTTCAATTTGAAATTGCTTGACTTCACTCTGTAATGGAAAATGTGGCAGAAAAGTCGGTAATGTTTGAAAGCTGAATTGAGACCTCACAATTGACAGTTGAAGTACTGAAGACCTTGTTTGGCTCACGAAAATGTTGGGAGCATTTTGACAGCTGACAAAGTTGGTGATACTGTTTTGAAAGTTTCGGTCTGTGTAAGTCATACCTGGTTTCGGCAGTCAAAAACTGTCATTGTGTGATCCTTAGGGTTCATGTCTGTCACGATGTCACAGCAACTCCTTTTCAGCGAGTCGACCTCTTCAGGGGTCAGAAAGTCCTTGATAACAACATACCCATCCTTGTGAAACTGAGGTGTGAAAACAAAATTATTTTAATAAATCATCATCAAAGAAAATGATAATAAACCTGCTGTGTTCTTGTGTAGGTCTATAAACTTTTATGGAATTGAAGAACAATTTGATGTTTAAGTTGTCTCTTTTCTTATTTTCAGTATTTTAGAATTCTGCATCGGACCAGTGAAACAATTTTGTGTCCTAAACATCAACACGTTTACATGTTCATTTCAAAGCCTGGGCATGAATTTGAAGGGAACGCCTGCTTATTTCAACGGCAGAGGGTTCAGTATCTCGGAAGACAGGTTTAAAAATACTTCAATACGCCTGTGCAGTTGTCGGTCACTTTGCCCTATTCTCCACTTTCGTACCTTGCCACGCCGCCACTTTGTCCATCATGTCCATGTCCACTTTGCCCCAATCATTTCCCAGAGACTTTGTACATAACCAAAAGCGTGAAAATGTGGACTCTAGTCACAAAAACACCATTTCCATCCATTTTTGTTTCCCACTGGCATTAGAGAAATGCGATTCTGAAAAGCTAAAGTGACCAAGGAACGATGTAACTATGAAACGATGCTCAAGCGACGCTTGAAGATGAACATGCATCACACTCCACTTCTAAATATATTTTGTTGATGTACCCTAATGTCCAGAGCTTTCTGCATTGCGGAAAATCCGCAAAAATTGCTGATTTGGGGTTAGAAAGCAGAAAAGGCAATTCTTGGTAAAAAAAATGAATAAATAAAACAAACGAATATTTTTGATCGTTTCTGCACAATTAATCAAATAAATATGAACCCAAATTAGGAATGACAACTCATATTCATTGTTTAATTCACTTTGAAAATAACATTTGGTAGCATTTCCCTCCTGTTTTTCCTTTGCAATATCACGGAAATTGATATTGATTTCCTCCGGCTCCGCACCCTGGAGATCACACAGGTCCCCTGTTCCCTACATACGTGTAGTGCCCAGACGTCTCACAGCTTATGAATAAATCAATAGGGATGGGGACCAGTCCAAGATGACAGTGGCATGGTGCGTGTAGGCCCTACATGTATCATTATGCCAAAGATACCTGTAGATGTACGGTAAATGTAGGCCTACAGTACATACAATGTATGTACATGTACAGTCGCAATTCATTAACAATCTACATGTATACGCATGTGTACACACATGTTCGTCTAGCATGCACGCCTACTTGCACATGCGCGAAATGCATAGTAACCGAGTGCCCCTTACGCATGCGCAGAAGAGCCGTGGGCGTCAAGAAGTCCCAGATACGGCCGTGTCCGAACGGGCTTCCAAAGATACCGCTAGGTCTATTTGCCTGCACATCTCCACGTATTTCTGATGTAGCGAAGACCTAGACCTACCTCTAGACAACATGCATAACTGATAGAATGTGAGCCGAGCTTGGAGGCCATTTCACACATGCCCAAATGTGTACTACGGCAGGAACATAGATCGTTTATGAATTGCGACGGAAAGCGTGGAATTTTGCAAAATTTTCTGCAAAATACGTTGTCCGTGGGCGTATTTAGTAATTTCATCACAGCATTTATGGAATTCGGGATACAAGGCAATAGTGAACGACTTTTTGAGCTGTCTTTGTCGGGTAAAAATGTGAGAAAAACTGTTGAAAATATTTCGCATAGTAGCAGGACTTTTATACCCTGGACGTTAGTCGCAACGCAATATAGGGCCCGTCGTCCAACCTGGGCTAGGCTTGAAGGTGCTCCAGTGAAATTCCTTGAGTCATACATCAAATGAAAGAGTATTTTAAGCTTTACAAGATAATGACACCATTGTTCCAAACCCGGTTGATTCTCGCGAGATATTCGGCTTAGACGAGACCAGACTATGTACGTCAACAAACAAAGATGGCCGCACACAGTTGTTGACGTATAGTATAACTATAACTTGGCTCCGATCTTACATTAATTTCATCATACTATACACCCAAAACTCGATGTAAACAGACATAATAAATGGTACTAACACAAATTTCACTTCTTTTTCAACACAACTGCTTTTTAAAATATGGAATTTGACGCACAAAAAGGGCACAAAAATCATTAAATGAAAACAAACACTTATACACGCTTTCGGATATAAAATGTAGAAGTGCCGTTTCGCTGGACCTTGGTGAACCATAGGTGAACAGGCGACGTGACACCGAGCTGAAAGTTTAGAAATTTCATGAATTTGACAAAAATGAGAAACAAACCTTTGCAATGTCATCTTCTGTGGCCATGGTTCCCCTTCAAAATCGTTGAATTTGATAGAGGTATTTAAAATACTCCTGGCTGAATATTTCGCGTACGCCAGCCAGGATTCAGTACTTCTCCGTGTCACACTGTCATGAAATTGTCGTCTGCCAGATTACATAATGCGCGCGAAACGTCATTCCATTTTCTGAACTTCGGCTTTGTGTTATATTGTGGTATATGGATCTAGATTTCAAGAATTTGGACTCTGCAACTGCGATTTCAGCTAGATGTAGCTCAAAACTTTTCCACAGTAACATTAAATAAATAAATACTGGCAAAATGTTTAGGTATTTATATTCGTTCCGATTAGAAACCGTTAGAAAATGCGCCCCCTATGGAGGAATCCGTGATTCCATATACGGCACGACCGGACCACGCGCTTTGCCCCAAGAAATCGCCAACAAAGAGGACGTGCAACCATAACGTACGGGAGACACAGAGTTCGCCCGTAGACGACTCACTGGCCCCCTCCCTAAAGGAGTGCTTCTTGGTCGCATCATTCATTTAAACTGCACGGGCACCTTGTCTATATTGGGCAGGGACTTACATGTATAACACTTCGCTCGGGCGTCACCAGGATTTTCAGGGGGATTTTTTTTTGGGGGGGGGAGGGGGCAGACAGATGAATCGGGTGTTTTTCATCCCCTTTCTTCGCTCTGTGTTTTTGTTTGTTTGTTTGTTTGTTTGTTTTTGTTTTGTTTTGTTTTGTTTTCCTTTTGTTTCAGAGGGAGCATCTGTCCTTCCTCACTGACGGCCATGATAGTAGTGCGCATGTTTCTGTGAGGGGAAAAATTTTCGCATAACGGAAAAGGGGACTCTGTCTTCTCAACTTGGGCAACCCAAACAGAGATATGTTTACTCCCAAAATTTATGGTCAACTCAGGAAAACATCGTTTCGAACGTGTCGAATAAGCAGCGTTTATTTTTTGCCACTGATTTGCAGCATGGCGTACAATAATCTTTTATAACATGTATTGCGACTTCTCCAATTTCAGCTCCTAACAAATCTACATTTGAAGTTTATAACGAATGAAAATATACTTGTGATGATAAACCACAATTTAACTGCATGACTAAATACTCATGTTATATTTAAAAAGGCAGTGTTATAAAAGTGAATATAATTTTGTGCGATGAATAATGTTAAAACAATACTGGTACAGGCTATAGAAAAAAATGAGTCTAACGCTGCTCATTTTCACTGGCCACAGAAAGACTGAATACTCCGAGTTCCATTGTTTTTACAGTTTCTACAAACATTAAATATTCCCATAAATAACTATAGTCGTCATGCCAGATGATGATCCAGAACAAAAGCATCTGTTACAAAAATCTGTGAAGAGATAAGTTTTTACAATTTCACACTTTAAATATGGGCGTTTCACAATAGTGCGCCTCCAAGAGTTTGCAATGCGTTTGACCAATCACATTGTGCGAACATTTGGAAAGGGCTGACAAATTTCTCGCATTGTGATTGGTCAACGCGTTACAAACTCTTGGAGGCGCACAAAAATGGCGACAGTGAACTAAGATTCAGCAGGCTTTTACAGTCTCCAGTCCTAATTGATTCTCCTACTTTTTGATGATGTTTCCAAATTACCTCAAATTTCAACTGCTGTATAAATTTAAAATGAGGGCAAGTCACGTTTGCTTGAGTAGCTGAATACCTAAGCTTTATTGCATGCTGTACTGCTGTAAGTAGTTGAGAAACTCGTAAAGAAACAGTCTTTGAATTTTGAATGTGCCACAAAAACTCCATGGAACTTACAAACCGTTTTGAATTTATCTTGGCCGATGAGTGTTGAAAAGTCAGGCTAATATTGAACACAAAAGATGGAGAAGTAAAATGCATCTTATCCCATACTAAATGCAAAAAAAACCAAAAAAAAAAACACACACACCAAAAACACCAAAACGCGGTGCTCGCAGACCGCAACCGCAACACAAGTCCTCCGTTATTGTCATAACACATTTTGAAAAGGGCAAGGAATCTTTGGCTTCGGTTCTGTGACCCAGAAGTGGCCTTGCAACTTATTTTGCGTCCCCCAATCCAAGCAGAAGCGAAAATAGCGAAGAAAGGCTTGGGCAAACAGTCAGGGCTCCGGAGGGCCCCTAGCTAGCGGGGCACAGGGACCCCGTTAACCCGTGAATCGCTAGATAAACAACGGCACCCTTTTCTGTCACCGCACGCTTCCTTGCACCCAAACGCGAGCCAGCCTTTTTCAAAAGAAATCCCTGCATTTTTTCCCCTGGTGGCATGACTTGACAAACACACGCACAAATGGTTGTTGAACAATGCAAGGTGACCATGGACCTGGTGTTGCCGATCTGTTCTCCCTTCTACATGGGTATTCAAGAAAAGCCAACTCACAATCAATGTCAACATACCACAAGGACATAGCGAATGGCAAAGCAATAGCGCGGGGTGTAATGAAATCGTTAAATTGCAAACAATAATTATTTTCCGATAAAAACTTATAATTTTAACACTCCTTAACAGATGTCTAGTACCTTAACAGATGTCGAGTGCCTTAACGGATGTCGAGTGTTAAGTGGTGTGTAGTAAGTACTGAATTCAACAGATTTCTCGGGTTGAGTTGGAACTCACGACCTACACTTAACCACCTGACTACTGAGTTGGCTGGAGCTCTATATACTAATCCGACAAAGCACAGGCAGCCTGGCCAAATTTATCACCCCTCAAATTCAAAATAATGTGGTTCAGCTATTTGAACCTCTAACCGTCGTCTCAGCTCGAAACAATCATTTTAGACGATTCAGTCTGCAACCTTGAAGTACCCCAGTTCATAGGTCAGGTGTCCTCATATGCATGCATGGCAGGCCCGGTTCACATCATCACACCACTGATGCCCATGCAAATAACCTGAGGTAACTTCAGCTGATACTGATGCCACAGAAAAAAAACCCTGCTTATCATAAAAATATCTTCTTATGAAAAAAGTCGCGGTCACTATCAAATATGTCACGCAGTACACATTTCTTGTGACTTGTTCTCTGTTGATTTGTTCCTCAACAAATAAATATGGTGAGCAATATTTTGCTTCTAAGCAGCTGTATCAAATAATGCCAAGATGGACTGAAGGCTGCCTACTGTTAGAAGGGGAGTTTCTGTCATCAATTATTGCTACTCAACGAACAACAGATTTTCAAGTTTTTACAATCGATGCGGTTAAGACTGGTTCTCTCTGCACAATCCCATAGACGGATCAGGGAACCAGTACACAGCTTCTTATGCATTGATCGGATTACAATGACCAACGAACCACCCACATTGTTTTCATGAAGATCAGTGGTATGGTGCATCATAATATTCGATACATTACATGCCACATGAGGTTCACTGTTAAGCTTCGAAACAGCAAGCACCGCTTCTTTTATGGTCAGTATGCAGAGAGTAACAATAATCTTATTATGGGGAAAGCAGCATTGTCACTGCATGTAAATTAAAAAAAGCTCAGTCTACTGAATTCATGTAGGCCTACTCAGTACGCGTCAAATTATGGGAGTTTATAGCACCGAAATCGATATCATTCAAAAATATATGTTTACCTAGACGAAAACATTTTGAAAACTGGTTAATACTGAACTTTTTGTCGTGATACTTTGTACCCTTCGTCGATAAGGCGTCTATTACGAGACAATAGGCTACAGAAATTTCGATGACACTACAAAACTTAGTTGCTAAGGGGCTGGGCCATGGAAACCCCATATTCACCCCTTCCTCTCTCTCAGTCTGGCCCACTGAGAGATCATAGATTATGCTGATCGGATCAAAATTCCAGGTCAAGATTAGAACCCCCCCCCCTTTCTGGATAGGACTTTTGTTCGGTTGGACTGATCCAAGTCACCGAAGGAAAATTCGCAATGACCCCTAGGTGGCTTCCCAGCAAAATCGATATTTGTTTCCATTTTGAAGTTTTTTTCGATGCAAGAAAGGTTTAGGTTGACAAGATACACTCACAATCCGTGTTCAGGTAACTTTACGAGTGCTCACCCACAGTTTATCCCGCGCCTTGGTTGACGCAATCCACTGACGAAAACACGGGCTTCGTTCCAGTGCAAAACATTCGAGTGACCACCTTGGCGCATAATACTTTACACAACATCGACGAGAATATAATATCAAATCAGTGCTCTGAATTGATATTATGAAATTATGATATTATGATTATGATTTTACCGAAAGCTCGACAATGGCATATTTCAGAGCACTGATTTGATATTATATTCTCGTCGATATTCCGATCACGGTGCTACGCAGCCCTTCCATATTTCTCTGATATACTTAACACAACCATGGTTTAGAAAACTGCAGTTGTCTCGTCCAAGTAATTTGAAAACAACTTCATCTTACTCATTTTGATAAAAACAAGTAGATTAGACGACACCGTGTTTTTCCCCATGGCATTATACGAATAACGTTCTCCTCTTTTTCACTGGAGAATATTGACGATGACAGAGGTTAATGTTCCAGTCACAAAAAAAAAAGATTCAAACAAGCAGTTCATAATATTATTGTGCTGTTCTATTAAAACATGATACGTACTGAACTAATGTGATTCGCATCGTGCATCACGTGGTCTCCTTTTCAATATTTCTCGAAAACAATGTTTTCCAATGTACACTGTGGAAATCATTGTGTAAATTAAACACCCTTGGTGTCGTCAGAAGACTGGGTGTACTCCTCTGATAAAATCCAGGGTGTAAGATTAACACAAATTTAACACCACAGCTTTTGAAGTGTACAGCCTTAAGAGAAAGCGACATATTGAATATGAACTAACGGATTCCCCGAATGACCTTATAGGAATAATTTCCTTTACATTGTGCCATCCATTCTGTAACCAACAACTGCTATTTTTTGCCCCGCCCGTACAACGGGGACACAGTTTGTCCAGGGTACGGGTCCATTTTGCCGGCACAACAATAATCTTTGAGTCTTTTCCGTCCTCACAACGCTTTCGCTCCGGAAGCATTTTTTCCAATATGACTAGCAGGAACGGGATGCAGCCAAGTCGACACTTACATCACATTGGCGAAGTTGTGTCGTTGAAATCGAAAGTTCAGCCGCTGTCATTAGGTACTTGACTTCCCTGGACGCTGTGGACCTCGTCGCATGGGTCATCATGAGGGGTTTTCCCGGTGAGATATGGTGGAGAATCTTTAGCTCCGTTGAGCATGGTTTTAACGGTGCAGTCCCAAACGACAGCGGAGTGCAAAATTTATCAAGCAAACGCCGAATGTTAAGCGAGAAGAACCGTCGTGGGAGGGATCTTTAAAAAGTAGATATGAGCTACGTCTATCCGTGTTATGATACAGGATGCAACTCCTGCCGTCATCGTTTCCGATCGCCCCCGCATCGCCTGCGGATGAGGTAGAGAACGATATCGTCGTGGCCCCCGTAAGCGGCGATGTGCAGGGCGTTCCAACCATCCCGGTTGGCTAGTCGCACGTCGGCGCCGAATTGTACCAGCAGTTTGACGAGCTCCAAGTTGCCGACCAAGACGCTCTGATGCAGCGGCGTCTGGCCCTCTCCATCGAAGACGTTAACATTGACCGCACCGCTGATGGAGCCCCTGAGCAGGCGGGCTAACTCCTTGGGATCCCCCCTCCGCACAGCTTCGTGAAAATTGCGTTGCTGGTTCGAGTGGAAAGAAGTTGAGGACATGTTACATCCACAGACAGACGGACAAGTTTCAAAAACTGACTGCACCTTTATAAGAGAATCCGAACGAACCCCTTCCAAACGTACAACTGTTGGTTTCTCATGGATTATGCCTTGCTCGTGGAGATACAATACGGCGAAGCGATCCCAGGCATGTGGCCTCACTAACGCCGCGCCAGTCCACGGAGGAGGGAAAAAAAACGACGTCCACTTGCATTCTGCTCACTCAATTATCCAGCCTAATGTTATGAGCTGCTAAGCGCACCACAATGTACAGCTCCGCAAGCCGTGGCCCGCAAAGAATTATTTAAGCTCTGACGAAAGGTCGTCAATATTACCATGATAAAAGGCATTCTTCCCTCTCTGGGCTGATCGACATCCGCAGGGTCCCAAACTGGTGTTAAGTCCACGGTCCCCGTTTACCTTTTACCGTCGTCAAGCACGTGCAACGCCCACTAGCCGTCGGTGTATCTCCGAAGCAGATAGCTTTTTAAATTAGACATGACTGTTCTTCCATTTACGAGCGGGGATCTGCAACCGCGTGCCGTCACGTGTGGAACGCTGACACCCATGTCCTCGACTTACCAGCCCTTTTTCTACGAGCGTGGGAAAAAAC
Organism: Acanthaster planci; assembly: GCF_001949145.1. Next base: position 383,087 of record NW_019091377.1, on the reverse strand, counting down.
GCTAGCTAGTGTCTCCGAAAGCACCCCTTTGAAAACTTTCTACAGATTTTCGCCCATGGAAGGATTAACTTTGTATTACCGCGGAACAATGCGTGTGCGACGGTGGAACCTCCTACTTGCACAAGATCGGAACGTGTGCAAGGCATGAACAATTCCGTCCGTCCTAGCTGCTATTAAAACAGGAAAGTCCCCCAGATGCAGTGATGTGTAACTCGGGGCGGAAATAATAACCTATTTAGCAAGCCAAAAATACCCACTGAATTTAACGGCCCATCGACTATAAATCTGGTGTAAATCAAATCCCAAACAAGATCACATAATTTGTTTTTGAATGGTCTGTTTACCACAAACGAATTTGGGATGTTTTTTTTAATATTTTGTTATACTGTTTGTTGTAAATTCGCCTGCACAAGTTAGTGCTTTTTTAGTTCACTGGTGGTTTATGTCATTCGTCAAAGAACGTACTGATCTGGTCAATACATAATCTTCCATCCACTTTTCCAATTTAGGCATGACAGATGGAAGAAAGGTTGGAGCTATGCATTGAGGAAGTAAAAACAGGAAGATCAACCTCAGTCCCAAGTCATGTGTTTTATTTCCTTGAGCAGGAAGAGTAGGTCGTTTTCTTTACACCAGTATTCGATAAGGTCATTATAATCATCCTGTAGTCATTTTCTTCTTCATTTTTAATCAACCCCACAATGGCAGCGTCATCTGCATATTTCAGTTTACAGACGGGACATCGCAGATGCCAGTCAATCGCTACAAAAACAGTTGCAGATAGAACGCAGCCTTGTGGACTCCTGGTACTAGTAGTGATTTCATTGGAAAGGGTACTGTTGACCCTCACTTTTTGTGTCCACTGGTGAAGAAGTCGTGAATCCATACCGCAATGGCTGGTGGGACAGTTAAGTTGAGTAGTTTCTGAAGAAGCTTGTAGGGCCCAGTTGTATTGAACACCGCGGAAAAGTCGACGAAAAGTGCCCGGGCATAACACCTAGGCTTGCCCAGGTGTTCAGAGCATATTCGTCAGCATGAGAACCGCATCGGTGACAGATCGTTGGGCTTGATACGCGAACTGGTTTCATTTGTGAAGGGACGAACTACAGTGAGCCGTGAGCTGAGCACCGGTCTTTCTAAACTGTGTCATCTCTACGGACGTCAACGCTATGGGACTGTGGCTTTGTGTTAATCGAAGAATTAATGGCTATTGTTTGCACAAAAACCTTTTCACAATTTGTGATCTAAACCTCGGGTAAATCTCAGCTTAGATCAAATAAAGGGAAGTTGACCGAAGTATCAAGCCGCGCTATCAAGTCTCTGTGCTAATGGACTTAACATTTTAAAGCGATCATCGAAAGTGCCTTCAGAAATTTTTTTAGATGCCAAAAGCTTGAATAAATTCAGGTAGCAGTCTTGCATTCCCTCTGAAGAGGCTTGCGGTTAAAAAAGTAACCGGACTAAAGACGTAGAAACGATTCCTGAATTTAAACGTAAGTTTCTCAGCCTTTGAGCCCATTTAATTCGGACTGAAATTTATACAAGGCTATAATGGATTGGGGAATGCAACCAGAGAGAGAGAGAGAGAGAGGAGTAGAGGAGAAAAATTATAAAATCTCAATCTGACCTGATGAACTTAGTGTTACATCATGGAAATTGACGTTGAGCAGATGATTTCACAGAAAGACTGATTGACCTTAAAATTAAAAAGTTTCCCGGAACAGTTTCATGTATCGGAGATGAGATAAATTGCCTCCTCTGTAGTGAGAAGAACTGGCATCTCGGCCCTGTAGTGGCACACTCGGGGGGGGGGGCTGGTGCGCGCATTTTACATGCTTCTTCAACCAATCACCTATCGTGGTTTGCTAATATATTGTATTCATGTGCAGGCAAGTCTTGAATTGAAAACGAAGGAAAACTTCTCGTTTTTCGAACATGAAAGTTGAAATAAATGTGACGAAATATAAGTTCAATACAAATTCACGCCAAGTTTTGTTTTGAATAATTCAAAATTTATGACAAATTGTATCTACATGTTTTAAGCTACATTTTTTGAGAAAGAAAAGTGAAAGTGAGGTTTGGAACGCGAACCAACACAACCCCATGAAAACAGCTCCGCTGTGAAAGTAGTCAATTGCATGCGCGCGTCAAGCTTAGGATGGTGTGAGTGCGGCGTCATGGCGCTTTTTCGAATAAGTGGTTTGCACACTCAAGGTCTGCAAATCTTTAGGGTGCAAACCACGAACATAATTGCTGCGTGTGAGCTCATATGCATGACAGTTTGTGATCCAACGAGTTATAATAATTGGAGGTGCAAATGAGGAGTCCCCACCGATTATAGAAACAACTCAGTCATTGGAGGACTGCTGACTTCCGAGTCGGGGTATTTTATCTACAAAAGCCAGAAATTTGTGGGCCTTTTTGAATGACGGGCGGCCCGGCTACTTTCAGACTTTGGCCCGAAGATTGATTGCTTTTCAAGGGTGCATGTCGGGGGGGGGGTGTAAAAAAATGACGTCGCTAGCACTCATAAAATTAAAACAGAACGTTGTTCCACCGGTTTATGATAGTAATTCCCGGGTAGCACACTTTGCTGCTCGATTCCACAGTGTCAAAATGTGGCGCTATTTCTGTTTCCTACTAGTGCGAAAAGGATGCAGGCCAGTAAATAGGTCGAAAAATCAGTGCGTGCCCGGACCAAATCACAATTTGTCTGCATTCACATTCTCGACGAAATAGAGCATTTTGTGGCCCGTGAACTTGATGATTTGTAGAAAAGAAAGGTTTAGGCGGGCAAAGAGAATACCAGCTTGTGTCTGAATGAAATTTGGAAGACATCGGGGCCTGAAAACAGTCCACTTTTCGAGAAGTGTAGGCATCGACATTTCAAAATGGCGAGGGGCTTCACAGCTGCGTTTTAGGGTTGGCTTTCCTTAGAAATAAATATCTTCAAAAGTCATTCGTTAATGAATGGAAATTTGAAAAGAAAATGGAAAATCATACTAGGCTTTTATTTGATGAGCGTTTCGAACGCCTGAGAAATTCGAGAGTATTTTTCTTGATTTTTTAAAGTTCGGGTATCACTGGCTATGGCAGTTTATTTTCTGGCCTGCAACCTGTATATCCAAGATGGCGGCCTTCATATCCAATTGCAAGAGGGCATCTCCCATATCAATATGTCTGGAAATGATCTGGAAATGTATCATCCTGACTGTAAAAGTTAATAAAATGGAAAATAATTTTTCTTTTTTGGATCATGTCCGATTTTGATGCTTTTGTCAGATTGTGATTCATGCAATCAGTAAACAGGGTTTCGTAATAAATTAATCACGTACATACACCGGAGAACTTTGTTTTCGGACAGGACTGGCACTCACCCAAGTTGAAAAACCGGTCAAAAGTATCTTTTCTCATGCACGTGTAATGTTATTAATTAGGAATCTTCTATTTTACTCTAAAAAACGTATAATTATTGATGAAATTCCTTTTTTTTCAAGTTAGCACTGTGTAGTAACTTGAGAAAAATTTCATCTCCATGCCTCAAGACTGATGGAGGGGGAAATAACCACCCCCCTGCCTGAAAACTTGTGAGGAATTCAAATATTTTGACTTGGGGATGTAATGATGTGGTATTACTGAAAGATAGGAGAGTGGCGGTCTGCTTGCCCAAATTTTGAAACTCAATGTCTGAGTCTGAGTTTCAAAACATGAGTCGCTGTACTGCGCCCCCCATCAAGGGTAAACCCTGTGTGCGAATTTCAAACCTACAGTTGGCCAAATCTAACCCTAATCAACAGTAATCAACAGAAATTAACCCTAGTTTGCAGTCACAAGCGATTATTTCCAGCAGTTGAGAGTTGCGTACATGTGCATGGGCGAACGACAGTCAGCCTTTCTCAGGGTCATAGGCCCATAACTGGGATGAGAGACAACCTTTTCCAATTTTTCACCTCAACTCGATTTTGGAACCTGTTTTCCATCTGTTTCACACGTTTGGGGGGATTGTAAAAACTGGGGTTAACTAAAATCTGCATTGCCCTCCGGCTGGCCACCACCTTGAGATGAACGCTGAGCTCTATAAAAAAAAAAAAGAAAAAAAAAAAAACAGAGCTCTATGGAGATGGTGAAAAACGCCCTCTAGCGTGCTTGTTTTGAGAATGACGCTGTGAGGCATTTGGTATACACTGTACATGTACATCATACATGTAAATAAAAATGGCGTTTTGTGAAGAGGACGTAATCGAAATACTCAGTTCAGACGAGGATATCCTCGCATCAGACAAGCCACAAGCGACAGATGGACGTCATTTATTAGATGAGGTATATCCAGTTTCTGTCTTGTCACAATCCTGGAAAGAATTCCATACACAGAGACACTCTATGTGCCCAGTCACTGACAATGCAAACCTTCCTGAACTGATATCAGCATTCGATTTCACGATGGCGTAGCTAGGCTTAACTCAACTTAGGCAGGCCATAGAGCAAGGAATGGCAGGCCTACGTCACATTTTATTGTGTAAGTTGCGCAGAGAAATATTATGACTCATTGCAAGAAAGTTACGTACTGCATAAGTCTGCGACTTGTGCTACAAATATTTTGCAACTTACACAATCATGTTAGGCATGTTACACGTTAGCCCCCGGCCATGCCGGCGCTAGTCAGCTAGTGTGGCATGGACTCTCACTCCCGATCCATCCTTAGCCACACATCCGTATATGCAATTTCGTGTCGGCGTACTGAAAATTTTTGGCGCTTCCACCTACATGTATCATTATGGGCACAATTTCTTTTGCACACAGAGATGATCCTGAGCCTCTCCGCTTTCTTAGTGCCATTTATTGAATGATTTCACTCACGCTGTTCCGGTATTTTCCAGTCTTTTTGCCTTCATTCATTCAATCTCACGGACTCGCTCTCACAGTCGCCGTCTCTAAAATAAGGTCATTGAACATTACGTCACTTGACCCCTTATCGTCTCGACGGCTATTCCATGTCAAGACATATCTAATACACGGACTGAGCGATAAGATACTACATGTACCAAACTTGGGCAGCAGATTAAATGTCTTGACATGGAACAGCCGAAAATGTTCAGTACACCGACACGAAATTGTGTATACGGAAGTGTGGCTAAGGATGGAGCGGGAGTGAGAGTCCGTACCACACTAGTGGGGCTAGTTACACGTAGGGCCTAGGTGGATTGTCATGATTGTACAGTAAGTCAAAGGGCAAAGGCTAACCAGCTAACTAAATGGGATCTAACGTGGGAATGAACATGATGAAAAGGTCAGTGAATGGAAGATGAATGAATCATGGGGCTAGTGGAAAAAAATTGTAAGTCCAAACCAAGTACCCTGTTGCTGGCTATGATGTCGCCAATGCGTTGGTCCGAAAACAAGGCAAGGATGAACGAATGGGGAAGGCTGAAAAAATTGTAAGGCCAAACCAAGTCTCCCGTATATCTGGCTGCGGTGTTGCCAATGCATTGGTCCAAAAACGAGACCTGTGCATGCATGTATGTGTGAGCAGTCAAGCGTGACATAGTAACTGGCTACGATATGGGAGGGGTGAGTGGTGGGATATTCTACCCCCAGAACTGTGGGGACCGACGTCTGCTTCTCTCCCACGAACCCCACAGAAAAAGAGCCTTTTTCGCCATAGGCTATGCATGATGTTTAACAGGGCACGAAAAGTAATTCCATTCGAGTTGTGTACCCATAGAACTGTTGCTTCATTAGAGTTTTATGTAAGAAAGATTACATATCTTTGTTTTGAGTACCAAGAAAGAAAAGGGCCAAAACCATGCCGTTTTCAAAAAACAGGTGTAATTATTTCCTGATCAGTGTCTGAGAGTCACGCGGTTCACATGTGTACTTGCGAAGACGAGCCGAGACCAAATGGTTGACTATGGCTGCGATCGATGCACAAGACATGGAAATTAGCTACCCCCACTTTCCGTATGTGTATGTGCAATTCTTAGTTGGCTGCGGCGCGCTGGGGTCACACTGACCAATCACAGGGCTCCTCATTATTTATGCCCAAATTGAAGGAAGACAACCAACAGCTGTTGGGTGCACAAAGTTGCTCAACAGGAAGTGTTCACTGTGCAACAGCGCTCACCTGCACTGGTATCCAAGGGCTGTTACTTTTCTTCCCCTGGCAAACTCGACTCCTGACCAAGTCGCCCCCTCAGAGGAGAGTCTGCTGGTTTGGACCATTAACTACATTTCCAAAGGGATCATAGGCCTAAGTGCCCTGGCACAAGGTGGGATATTGAAGAATTCACCTTAAAGGGATTTTTGAGAATTATTCAATAAACTTACGTTCGGTTGATTGTAAAGCACGCTTATCAGAATTCATTATTTGGCATGCATACCTCAACCTATGGGTAGGCTATGCAACTGATTTTGTGAAATCTCACTTTAAATTATATTTAAACACACGTACATGTAAAATGTTCTTTACTCTCAACTTTAAGCTGTGTTGGTCTTGTTTTTATTATAACCATTACGACCATCATCATTATTTTTCTGTAAATTTTTTTAAGAACTTTCTGTGCTGATATCATGGCGATGTACATCAGGGGCCAAGCCAAAAACAATGACAACATGATGTTAAGAAGTTAAATCTTTCTGCAAGGACGTTTAGAAATGTAGTTAATGGTAATCCAAACCAGCGGACTCTCCTCTGAGGGGGCAACTTGGTCAGAAGGTGAATTTGCTAGGGGGCGAGTTGGCAAGGGGGTGACATTTTAATGCTTTCAGATGGCTAATAGGTCACAAAAGAGAAAATAAGCAGTATTCGTGTAGAGAGTTCATTTACAATGTAGGTTACTCAAGCACTTTGAGGAATTCCTGGTGTGGCTAGTTACTTCTGCATGTAGCTACTGGTAACAAAATGTTTTAGTCCAAAGTTAGGCCCCAGTCCTACCATTGCTGTAAGCCTACAGCGCCCTCGCTGTTTTTGATTTTCAGTAACCTCTTGGGAATCTCGTAGAAATGAGGGCGTGGGTATTCTTTGTAAGTTATGCAGTTGGTGTATTTAAATCATTAATATAACATCTTTGAAGAAACACGACAAATGATGGCTTCCCGTTTGATGCTAGTGGTCTTAAGAGCATCACTGTATTGCATCTTACATGTATTAGTGTGTTTGATCACCAAACTACACAGATGAATTCTTCACATAGCCTGTATGTTAACTACTAACACACGACTGACAATAGAGGGTTTGCATGGCTGCCATCTTGCAGGCCAGTGCTTTTGTTCCACAGGCTATGCACGGATGAGGTTTCCCTGTGGAATAAAAGAACTGCCCTGCATGGTGGCTACCACGCACTGATTGGTTCCCTGCAAATGCCCAGGGGAAAGAGAAAGTTAAAATGCCTACTACAAGACTTCCAAGATTGTAGTGCAGGCAATTGTGGAGTTGTTAGAGGTTGATCTTTTTTTTAGGCACTATCGTCTTGGAGTCAAGACCACAAGTACATTGTACAGGTATATCTGTTACATGAATTGTAAGTTAAACTGATTTCCATTCGAACTTGAAAAATGCTGCAAGTTCAAAAAGTGTTCAGGAACATGGGAGAAACAGAGGGTGTAGGTGTACAGGTATGTACATGTTTTCCTAAACCATGTGCAGTCAACTCTTGTTACAGGGACAAGCCAAATTACTTTTGTTTATGTCCAGAACTTTGCCATAGAAGGAACGGAGGAATAAAAAGAACACAACAGTGCAAAAATTTAGGATTCTCAGAATGTGTTCTTTGTAACAGTGTCTCAATGCGTGCAGCCATCTCGTGGCAGATTGCAAGTTATTTCTTTGTAACGAATTATGGAGGATTGCGAAGTTCTAAAGCAAATCCAGCTATATTGCTGGTATGTTTCTGTAGCTTGCATGCCCATGCTGGTACCTGCAACTCAAAACTGAAAACTTGTGAGCCATTTGTGCCACTTACGCTGGCATCTGATTTGCAGATGTGCACAATTTATTTCTTGTTTGGGTTATTATTCCTCTTACCAGTTCATCAAAGTGTGCCAGCCACTTCTCAAGTCCAACCAACAAAAGGCTGTCAGCAAGCTTCTCAGAGACAAGTTCAACGAGGCAAAGGAGTCGTACACACAATCAGAATGCTTCAGACACTTCGTAAGGCAACGGATCTCCGACTTGCAGACCACAAAGAAATCTGTTTATGTTCACATTCAGGAAGTGAAAACTTTGCTGATACGCGAGTCCAACACACGCAGAGTCGAGTTGACGGCGGTAAAAATTGAGAAGACAGAGGAAGCGAAACCAGCAATAAAGAAGGTAGTCGAGGAGAAAGTGGATCCACAGACAAATGAGGAGTGTGCCAAGAGTAAAAGAGATGATGAACAGGATGTAAACAAGGTTCAACAGGTAGAATTCCAGTCTGAGAGTCTTTTGATGACCTGCGAGACGGTCAGTAGTGGTGAATATGCTGCAGACAAGAAAGATCCAACTGAGAGGAGGACTGGAGGAGAGCCAGGGAGGAGCGACCATGAAGATGGAGCTGGACCTTCCTCAAGTCTCCCTGACCCTGCAAGCAATTCCGTTGGGACACCTGATGCCGAAGCCGGTTCAATCAAGTCGCCGCCGGCTGAAGACGGGAAGGGGCAGAGCAAAGGCAAAGGCTCTAGGAAACAGATTCAGAGATTGGAGAATTTGCTCCACAAATTGGACAAGGCAATCAAGAAACTGCAAGAAAGGGAACTAACATTGGACGAGATGGATGAGAGTGACTCCACCCACATTCAGGAATTCCAACTCAGGAAACGTTTTGTCAAGGTGTACAACATGCTGTGTAAATTGAACGGTTGTGCCATGGACACAGGACGTGTCATAGAGCAGAGAATCCGATACAAAGGAACGCGCTTCCCTGAGATCAACAGGAGGTTGGAGAGACTAGTCAACAAGAGGGACTTCTTTCCAGACTTCCATGATGTGTACATTGCTGTCCAAAAGACCAATGTGAAGAAGGACTTGGGGCTGGATAAGAACAAGGTCAAGAGCATTGCCCAGGAGGCCTTCGAGGACCTCGGCGGCAAGCTGCAGAAACGACGCCAGCAGGACTTCCTCCTCAATTTCAGTGCCCACTCCACACTTGACTTCATCAAAGCCAGAGACGAAGTCGGCGGGGACCCTGAGCTAAAGAGAAAGCTGATGGAGAACAGAGAGCTTGCCAAGCAGAATATCAAGCAGGTGGAGGATGCCTTTGTCAGGCGACAGGAGGAGTGTGAGAAGAGCGGAGTAAATCTGGAGGCATCAGAGCACTCGGAATCGAACGCATCATCTGAAGGACCCTCTGAGGCGGAAGAAGATAAGAATGCACCTGTCTTGAAAAAAGCCAGGCTTGAACTGGATGAAGATCGTAATGGGAATGAAGAAAATGGAGGCAAGGAAAATGGACAAGAGGATTTGATGAATGAAACCAAAGAAGATGAAACAGGGGGCCAAGATGACAATGGTCATGGAAGGGATGGCTCAACGAGTCCACCCTCTCAAATGCAGCAGCAACTTCAAACCCAAGTGCCAACTAACAAAAACACTCTCCTAAGAAATGTGCCTCATGCTGCCTTCCATAAGGAGCTGTTCAGTACAAACCTTAACGCTTCCTATATTGCACATAATGGCAGCTCTGAAACAGGTTTTAACGAAAATGGTGTGGATCAAAAGATTCATTCCGTTGGTGAAAAGACACACGGTCTTGTATGTAATCCGGCACCTACCTCTAACATCGGGACTGGCACACAACTGGCGCCAGTGCCGCAGTGCCCCCAGTCGCCGCAGCTGTGTTTTGACACCCCAGAGCAAGCTGTTGAATGCTTAGGCCTCACACCATCCCAGCCGGCAATGCCGTCGTCCACCATGCCCCTTGTCATCACCAATGTCTGCAGTCTCTCTGATGACCCTGGGTTTTTTAATGGGTCAGGCAAAACGGCTTGGGACGAGGGAAAAGCGACCATTGCAAAGGTGGTCGATGACGGGAGTGGCAGCATTGTGATTGAACCACCAACCCAGCAAAGAATCATGGTAGTCCAGTCAGGAAAAAGAGGTAAGAAGATCAATCAAAATTGATTGATTGATTGATTCAGGATTGCAAAACCCAGTCCATCATTGGAGTCCAGTCCATCACAAGTCCAGCTCCAAGCCCTTTCTTAACCACTTTCATGCCGGGGCATTTTTCAATGTTGATGATGGTGGGCCGGCATGACTATCGTTTTTTTCCGTTTTCAAAATCCCTCCAAAATTCATCATTTCATTTAACGGTCCTTTATAGCCGCACGAAGTAATCTTTAGGCACTACTCTAAGTTGGCAGGTGACCTTCATTAACGCCCGAGTATTTCAGCCAGGCATGCAGCCTTGTAAACAGAGCCCAGATTGTGGGGTGTTGTATAACTGTCTTTTGTTCACGAACCTGGCTCAGTGCACTGCTGACCTCTTTTCAGTAGGGGCCAGATTAGCGTGCAGCAGTGCTGTGTGGCTCATCGCTGCGGTGGTGGAGTGCTTTTGTCCCCGGCAGTAATCCGCTCACTCTCAATGCCCCAAACCCTGGTATACGGTTTCAAAACAAGGCTGGATTATCACCACTTTTTAGAGTGAAAAATGCCGGTAATGCCCAGCAGCCTGGTCTTTTGTTCAGAGTATGGTCTTTTGTTACAGGACCCTGTTTCCTTTGTCCGAGTTCAGAGACCCTGGCCACGCATATAAACCATACGTCTCCGATTCCGGAGTCCCCGGCAAGAAGTGGTTAAAACCAGTCAATAAGTAACCTGATAAATTATGACAACATTGAGCTAACATGCTTTTACCTTTTTTTGGTTGCTTCTTCAGTCAAGCTTAAGACATCCACACCAATCACGCTGAGCTTCGAGGATGCTGAGACCAACTCCAACACGCAGCTAAGCAAAGCGAAGTCTGACCCCAGTCCCTCCCATCCCTCCCCCCCGCCGTCCGTCAGCAGCACCCAGCCTGAGTTGGACACCAGCCCTGATGTGGAAGAGGTGGTGGAGATAGCGGCCAAGAGCTTGGCCCCAACCCAGAGGGAGAAGCTGCTGGAGAGTGCATCTAGTACCGGCACAGCCACTAGGCAGGCCCCCTGTGCCCAGCAACGAAACAGGACCGGGATCAAATGTACCAAGGAGGTTGTAGTCTCTGAATCCAGCAGCTACGTCCGCTGCAACAGCTGTATGCAGATGTGTGCAGAAGCCAAGTGGCACAACCACTCCTGCCCACAATCTGCTCATGGCAGTCGCAAAGGCATGCTGTGCAGTCCACGCAGAGCTAACTCGTGTGTTCGACAAAGATCGGCACCGGCAGTAGTTCCCTCAAGAGCCTTTACAAACACCTCAGGTCCTTGTCATGACCGTAATACCGCTTTCAAATCACTGACTGCTCAGGGGAGGGTTTTCAGCCTAAAGCCAGGGAAGAATTTAACCCAATATAAGACCTCCCCAAAATGGCAGGCAGGACCTCAACAGAGGAACTCGAGGTTTGGAAAACCGTCAAGGCAAGTGAATAGCACCACCAACAAGGATGATGAGGACTCTGATGTGGTCATCATCAGTGATTCCGAACAGGGAACCAGTGAACAGACTGGGGACCAGTCAGAATCGCCTGAAGTCATTTGCATTTCGGACTCGGATTAGCACTGGCAGCTTTTGGGCCAGGCAGACTAAACGCTATATACAGAAACACAAAACCTTAAAAAAAAGCTTAAAATAAGGGTGAAAGCCGGGTTAACAGATTAACTAAGCAGCGTTTTCTCTTTTGCATATTCCTCTGAGATTTTGATGACTGCTTGCTTGAGATTTGACACACACATAGTGTTTATAGACAGTACATGATGTCTCCGTAACGTATACATGTACGTGTAGACAGGTATTCATTACTTTAATACTGTACAGGACATTTTGCATGACCTTTGAACAAGCTCAGTGACATTGATTTGAGAAAACAGCCAATTTCACCTGCCTCATTTTGTTAAAACTGATTTTTGGTTTTAGCAGTCATTTAAAAATGTAATCGCACAATCAGGAAGAATTTTTTTTATTTTTTTGAACTGTCTTGTAGATTATTTTGAGACCAATCCAATCAGACTTTGATTCATTCATTTAAAAAGATCTTGTCACATACACGTGTACTTTGTATCGAACTGTAAAGTTTTCCCTTTGGCCTGTACTTGTTAATGAATGTTCGATTCTTTAAAACTGTGAAACTTCTTCAGACGATTGCAAACTTGTCTTGCTGCAGAAGTGAGCTCTGAAAAATGAAATGTGAACTAAAAGAGCGGAAGAAAAAAAAACAGTATTGAAAATACATATTTAACCTTTTTGTACCCGAAACGTGTCACAAAATGTGAATTACTAATTTGCTTTGAGCTCCAACTTCACGGACAAACAGTATAGCAATTCTCAATACAATTGGTCTATGCAGAGAGCAAGTGAGATCTTAAGTCTACTAGCCCTACAGCCTTGATGAGGGAATGTAAGTTCTTTGTATTGGGTGAAGGGCCTGATGTCCAAGATTGTGTAAATACTGCATTGAATAGGTAAAGTGCATCCTGAAACTTTGTTGCTTCCAAATTCAAATCTTCATTTGCCCTCAGAGTATGATATGAAGTTACCCCATTTGAGGGGGGATCACCCTTCCACAAAGCAATGGGTCCGACCCTCTGATGTGAAAGAGTAAACGCCACTTTTGGAGAGTTTTTTTTGAGATTTTAGTGGTTTTGCATTTGAATTCACTGATGCTCAAGAGCACTGTTGAAGTGAACATAGCATTGAAGTTTTTACAGGTTTAAAAAACAAAACAAAACTACAATTGTGCAGAGTGGTTGGCTGCACGGTCTTGTTACTATGCCAACACATCACCATCATCGCAATCATGTGATCACGTTGATGGCAACTAATTGTCATTGCTAACTTCAAATAACATTCCATTCTTATTTGCCCTTAAAACCTTGAAATATACATGCCTTATTTTATCAAGAGCTCTATTGGGGCTTTATAAAAAGTTGTTGGGGGGGGGACTTAGAAGTTGTAGAATTTTTCATTTTATTCAGTTGTTTTGTTAATCATTTTGATCAAAGCATTTAAAAAGTCTTGAGTTTTAATTGTTAAATAAATTTTCTACAGACATGGACATATATTACAACACTTCCTTGCCTTCTCTTTGCAAGAATTTCAATTTAATTGACAGGGTTTCTTTTAACACTGAATCATGCTACCATGTATAATGAACTATTTACACTGACAAGGAGTAAATTTGACAACCAGAACACATAAAAATATTACATCAAAGATCACATTTCTTTTAACAAGTGCCCTTCCTACCCTGACCCCGTTGAATTCATGCAGGATTCCTGTTTATAGCAATACCCTCCTTTGTGGAAAAACATGGGTCTTTTTGCAAATCTTTGCTTTGTCTCTCTATGTGGCACAAAATGGATTAGTGCTGAACTAACTTAACTTCAAGTTGAACTTACAACTTCAGTATGAGACAAAAACACGGCAGGGATTTGAAACAAACCCAAAGTTGGCATGCTTTCTCTAAGTGTGCAATCCAAACTTCAATGGTGGAGGGCCAGGAGTCTATGTACAGTTTTATAGTGGTGAGTACACCATACGTCAGTGGTTGGCATGTTCCAAAATACTGATTTTTCTGAAACCAGAACTTCTGTCAAGAACACATGCATATGAAGGGAAATTGGGACGTAGATGTGGGTAAATCCTCTTATCCCTATGTTCCTGGCTCCAAATAACTACAATAAATGCAGTGCCTTCACAACAACAGAGCAGGTGGGCATGACCCTACAGAGCAGAAAATGTGTGAGATATCCAAGAAACTTTCTCAGGACTCAGAATACAGACTGAATGGTCTGCACCAGATCTGCAGCAATACTCGGGCATAAGACTGCAGATGGGAATCTCCTTCACCAGTATGAGCTGGACACACACTCCAGAGAAACTTGTCCTGGCTGCTGCTGTTGCTGTTCTTGATGTTGCTGCTGCTGGTCATGAGCCGGCTGCATCTGGGGAGGAGGTTGCTGCGGAGGGGGGTTCGGTTTTAACCTCTTGATGGAGGGTAGGGCCTTCTGCATGTAGTGGTCGTGGGTCACCCGCCGTTGCAGCTTGGTCACCATATGGCTCAGGACCTCCTCAGTCTCTGTGATGAGCTGTGGATCACAGATGTCCGTTATCAGGTCCATCCCCCGCTTGAAGATATTCATGATCTTGGCCTGCTTGTCAGGATTGGGCTCAAAGTCCTGAGCACTGCTACTGCCCTCATCAAGGTCCGGGATCGAGATCAAGTTCACTGGGATGGGGTTGGGCATACTGGCAGCAAAGCTGGCTCCTGCATCTGAGGTAGTTGCTACCGTGACTGTCTCAGTTGGGCAAGCCTCTGCACCAGAGATTGTCACTTGGATTTCAAGTGGCTGGAAGTCCTGGGGGACTCCTGCCCCGTCGGCCGGTGGATCCTGAAAGACACCTGTGTCTCTGGTCAGGAAAACGCTGTTGATGTACAGGTCGGGCAGCCGATTGAAACCCCACTCGTAAAAGTGCTGGAAGATGGCAAAGAAATGCTTGCAGGGGAAGCGGTACTTCCTCCAGTGACTGCATGTGCAGCTGGGACCCAGGAAGCTGGCAATGTGGAACCCCTTCTTGGACCTGACGTTGAACACCCCGTGTGTGGCATCTATCAGCTGAACATCGATGTTGCTGTACCTGGCAGCTTCACTCTGGCTCAGCAAGCACTCCCGCACAAAATGTGCCGGTCGGTCCCGTAAATCAGGCGGCACATTCTGGGCCTGTGCGGGAAATCGGCTGTACTTCCAGACATTGTTCTTCTTCCGGTACTTGTTGAAGCTGTCCGGAAGGTAAGACTCAACAATGAGAGTCACAATGCCACCCACCCCTTTCTCCCTGGACTTGGGGATACTCGTGAAGTGAAGAAAGCGCTCCATGGCAACCTCACCATTGTTGACGTTGATGAGGTTGTCTATGGCATAGTCGCGGTATGCATGGGCCCACATCTCTGGGCAGGAGAACCACTCCGACTGCAGGTAATCCTGGAACTCTTCATTCTCTGTGACCATCTTGCTGCTGAGAAGCTCCTTCTTGGCACTGCTGTACAGTGTCTGGTTCTGCTCCGAGGCAATCTTGTCCATCTGCACTGTCACCATCTTCTGCTGCTCTGCGTCCAGTCCCGATTCCTTCCTTCCGATCCATCTCGCCAGAGCCTGCCTCCTGTGGTAGTCGCTGATGTAAATGCGCACGTTGGGCAGGACCTCTTTGACAGCAGTGATTTCCGTGCTACACTTGTCCACCATGAAAGAACTTGGACTCCACCAGGGATTCCAGGTGCGGATGATGCCTAGAGCCTCCCTGATGTTGGCGACTGTCTCTTTCTCCACAACAAACACGGCCACCACAATGAAGTTGACGTTGGTGTGGATGCAAAGGCTGTACAGTGGTGTTGCCATGGTCAACACCGTGTTAGACTTGGAGGTGGCATCCAGCATGACTAGATCACTGCCGTAACGCTCCATCAGCCGCTGCTGCCACTTTTCTTGATGGACGAACAGGAAAGACTGCTCCGAGTCGGCCTTATGGGGACGGTACATAAACCTGCCTGTGCCCTTGGCCTGCCACTCTTTGATCTTTTCAGCCAAGACATCAGCATTCTCTACTGTGTTGGACAGCGCAGCTGCGATTTGCCTTTGCAGGTCTGCTGGGGATGGATAGAATTTCCGATTGTTTGGCTTGGGCTTCTTCTCAAGTGGGTTATGTTTGAAGAGGACATCATCCACATAGTGCTTTAGGCACTTCTTGATTTCATTGATGTTGGTCACGTTGTTGGCAATTAACTGCTTAAGCTTCTGCGAGACCCGGTAGTCCATGGTTTGGTTAACGGAGGAATTCTCACCGACCGGATGAAGGGAGGAGTGGACTCGGACATACGGCAGCTTGATGTACAGCCTGCGGACTGTTGTTACCTCTTTCCCGTTGCCTTCATCTTCGCGGATCTTCTTCAGGATGCGCTGCTTCTCCCAGCGCAGCTTGCTGACGTTCTTGAACTCCTTCTTGTCCACAAAGTAGCACTCGTTGGTGTACATGCTGATCTCGCGGACCTGGATAGAGGCTGGGCATTCTAGCTTTTTATTCGTCGTTTTCCTAGGGCGCCCTCGACGACCGGATTTGGGTGGTTTGGGCTCCTTGGTGCGTAGGTCCTGTAAACAAGCAGGGAGAAATCTGTCAGCCTAGTGAGTGGGTATTGTGATGGTTTACTGGGCAAAGCCTACTGAAGCGTAATCCCCTTACTGGATAGTACTCCTCCAGAAAACACTCTCATGTCATCAAATAAAGGCTTCTTTCCATATGTACATATTTTGGGTTCAATGCGCACATGATGTGTTCATGCGTTTTACTTTCAGTAACACAAAAATCGACTCCAATAATGTAACACACGTATGTGTCACGTTCGACCGTCAAAATCGCCCAGTGTTTAAATTAAGGCAGTGAAATCCCCATCTGTAAATCAAGTTCGGTGTTATCATTTAGTGATGTGACACTGCAGCAAATTTTACTGTTGTATGCCATTACTGGATCCACTCGATTCGGTTCGTAAGTGTGACGTCACTTCAGTTTAAACCACGCCCGCTGCACATCCACTGCACATAGAGTTGCAGGCACTGATCGCTGTTGCCATGGAACTGGAAGTTAATGTGCAACTTCAGCGACCATCCAATGGGAGCCTGCAAATCACGGCGTGTCCACCGTTGTGACAAAGTCACTTGAGAACCAGATATTTGGGGTTTCATCTGGGATTAATATATCTTCCAGTCTGTTCTCATGGACTGCGTGGCCTGTACACTCTCAGCAAAATACACTTATACCCCTTGGTGCTATCTGGGCCTATTTCCATAGAACCAGGTGCTTTGAATAGAATCACAAAGACCTTAAAAGAACTGTGAAATACATGCGAATGGGGGATCTGAAACTTGTTTACAGGCAACCACTGCCTGTCATGAATAATCTTTACCTGTCCACAGCAAAAGTGGAGAAAGGCTTGGTAAGACACTGTCTGTACTTCAAAGTTCTTTTATTCCTGCCATGCAACCATATCGTGAACCAAATTTCTTACCCTCTTGGGCCCATGTAGGCAGTGCAGATACATGGAGCTCTCGATTTTGAATGGTGAACCGCAGAATTCAATCGGCAGGGTGCCCCCCTTGGCTTCCCATCGTATACGACCTGCACATTCAAAATGAGAATCCTAAAAGATGGTCCATCTATTTCTTGTTTTTAGTCGAGTTTCAAGTCCCTGCAAGTCCATCACAAATTACTCAGTCTCCATGAACTGTGACAAAAGCATTCCTTTGTCAAAGTTCACCACTACTCATGACTGGTCTCATGAAAGAACTTGGGATAGACGAAACTCCAACACTGCCTTTCCATTCATTAGTTGTCCATTCAAATGTTTTCAGTGATACTGTCAAAATCTTCAGTTAAATCCTGACTGGCCTCTGAAGGAATGGATGGGCTTGGGTTAGCAAACAGAAAAGATGTCTGTGACCTTGATCATGATGTCAAACAACCAAAAGACATACATGTAAACCTCTTGTTATCATTTCAAGATAAGTCACATCTACTTTGACTGTATGGCAAAGTGTACCGCAGTGTCTGTGAACTGTGCTCCGAACTGACCTTCACAGTTGCCATAGTAACGCGACTGCCGCTGCTGGCCAGTGGAAGGCATCGTCCGGCTCCTATTGCTCACGGCAACAAAGGATGTCCCCGTCACACAGAAATACTTGCTGAGGAACTCCTCAAAGCTGATACCTGGCCCCTCATGAAAGCCTCGCAGGTAGTCCTTGTCAACCTTGTATTTTTTTAAAGAAAAACAAGAGCGTAAGATAATGTCATCTTACATTTGAATTTAATGCAAACGAAGATGAGTAGTGACAATTTTGAAGCAAACCATTTATCTTCAATGGCCAAACACCACTGATTTAAACTTGCTGTATTTTACTTAAACCCATTAACATTCAAATTTCAAAAGTGGACTACAAAAATTACTGTACACATAACATTTGCATGATCTTGATTTCCATGAATTTTCACGACCTTTCTCTGGGATTTTTCCATGACTGTGGAAACTCTGTCATTCTGATTTGCAACTAGCCTGCACATTTATGCAAATTAATCTCATTAATAGATGTACATGTAAAAATTTAAGAGTGTGCAAATTAACATGCACACATGTACATCCTGTGTTGTGAATATCTCAATATCTAAAATTCTCGAAAAAGGCAGACATGGATGCCTGGTTAATTTCTCAATTCATATGATGTTCATGGAATGAAAAAAATGAGGGAAGTGTGAAAAAATGAGCAAAATCGACATGCCTAATTTTTCAACCCGGGTATGGAGATTCGCTCGATCTTTCTTACCTCCTTGACATCGCTGAGGTATTTCTTGCACAGCTTTGTGACATTCTCATCAATGCTCTGAATGTCTACTTCTGTAGCCTCCTGGACCACCTCCAGAGGAGTTACCGGGCCAATGGACTCCTTAACAGGAAGAAGATTATTGGTAAAAAAACTCTGGAGAGAATGTTGCATCCTACCTCCACTTTTTTGTCACGTATCATCTCAATAAAGGTCAGTCATTGCAGAAATGCTGAACAGACACAAATCTGGGACCACCATTGATTACCAATTTTGTATGTCATGTTTAGGAGATTTCCTTGACTCCCATAGACTTTGTGCACAACAGCTAAAGTGGAGTCAGGATGCAACATTCTTCCCAACTTCTTTGATAAAAACACCATGCAAATGTGTATGGCTCTCTGCAGTCAGTGTTTGAGGCATTTGATTTGTCCAAAAATTTGGCAAATCATACATTTCTCCTGTACAAATCTGGAAAGACTTCCACATACTAGTACATGCGAGTTCATCACAAATTCCTTGTTTAACAAACACCAAGAACACGACATACATCGTAACATAAGCAGTAAGTGGCGGGTAACTGCTGTTGGTCATCAGAAATAAATAAACAAACTTAACAAGAGCTGCAAATGTTAATTTAGACAGGATCTGAATTTGGTAGAAGTAGGCTGGATGGGAATACCTGGAGGAATAGGTTTAAGGAGAACTGTAGGCACGGTAGATTAAACTTGCTCGTGTTTTTGGCACTCAATATCGGTGATGGACTGAGTGATACCATGGAGCAAGGAACAGTGATACGGAATTCTTTACCATGTTTACCCGCATCTACTGACATGTAACCTGAGCTGAACAGTTCCCCAAGGACTAGGCCCCTAGGCATAGGCTAGTATAGGACTGGATAGCTTATGGACATGATGGACATGATAGAAGTACATGTAGATGGACATGATTGACAGATGGACATGACAATGATCAAGTCAGGCATGACAGGCAGGGCTAGCCTAGGTTCCAGCGAGACCCACAAATAGGGCTGTGGTGGCTCTCTTTTACAATCTGCCTCTTATCTGTCGCCACCACAGCCCTACTTCAAGGCATGTCTTTAATGCCTGAAACCCAAACTGCAGGATTGTCAAAAACTTTGAATCCTAATATCTTCTGATATGAGAATGACTCGACAATTTTACTTACAACGACGTATTTCTCAGAATTTGGACTTTTATATGAGCACCCTAAAGCTTTCCAAAATCGTATGTTTTCCGATGTATGGCACCTTGAAAAAAACGGCCTGTAGTATTACATGCTGACCACGGGTGGTGCCATTTTGAAAAATGAAAGCAGCACTTCTTGCGTTGGATTTCAGGCGCTCTGGTATATGTTGTACCATACAAAACTGGTACCCCGTAATACCCTGTGTGACAGACGAACAAGGAACCAGTAAAATTGAATTTGAATAGCGTTAATATGCATGTAACTGTATCATGCTCCACACACGTGCTGTGGGCGTACTGTACACTAGCAAAGTGGGCGTGCAACTTTTTACTAAGCAATACTATAACAACATGAATTATGCATCTATGGCACCTGTCGGGTGCCCTGACTTCCGACGAATGAAGCGCTGCCTTCGTTTTTCAAAATGGCGATGCTCGTGGTCAGCATATAATACTGCAGGCTGGTTTTTTTCAAGGTGCCATACATTGGAAAATTTACGATTTTAGAAAGCTTTAGGGTGCTCATATGAAAGTCCAAACTCTGAGAAATACGCCGGTGTGAGTAAAATTGTTGAGTCATTCTCATTTCATAAGATTATTAGGATTCAAAATTTGTGACAATCCTGCAGTTTGGATTTAAGGCATTTAAGATATGCCTTGAAGTAGGGCTGTGGTGGCGACAGATAAGAGACAGATTGTAAAAGAGAGCCATGACAGCCCTATTTGTGGGGCTTGGCAAAGTTGGTTCCAGCATGACTGATGACCAGTGCGTACTTGTAAAAACCTCCCTCCAATTCCTTGCTGCATTGCTTCATCATTTGTCTGCTCACTGGCACACGTTATTGGCACCGTCTGCACGTCCATGCCAGTGACTTCATGCATCTCGACAGTCAAGGTTGTCGGGTCCTGAGGCGCAGCGGCCCCGACCACTGCCCCGTCTTGCACCCGCTGCTGCCCGGCTGTCTCCACGCCTTGTTGTTGGAGTTCCTGCAACGCGGAGGCTGGGTGTTGCTGCACGATAATCTCGCCGTCTGACTGCACCATGATCTGGTTTTCCACTTGGCCGTCCCCTGGGCACTCAGCCTGGGCCACGACATGCAGAATCGTAGATTCTGGGTCATGTTCTGAGTCTGTTTGTTGCATTGCCATAATGGCAGCCGCCACTAAATCGCCGTCTCCCTCCATTTTGTTTTTGCGGCTTTCATCCAGTTGGCGCGCCTCGTACATGTGGTGGCGCCCTTCCATAGGCCACTTTGAGCTCTGTTCAAATTACTGGCTGCGGCTAGCTGGACGTTACACGCGTGCCTATTGAAAGTGGCTGTAGCCATTATATAAATCGTATATCCCGCGCTTAGCGGTGGCATTGCTGCGATGATGCGGTCGGAACCAGGGAGCTCATTATGTAGTGGAAATCCCCTTTATTTGTTTCTGGACATCAAAAGAAAAGCTACACGTGAGTGCAATATTATTGCATAATACCAGCACATTTGTGAATGTAAGTGAACAATCTTAGGTTGGTATTGTAAGAACATTAAGCCAATTTCAGTTTTAAAGCTCTGCACGGGCCGGCATGGCCGGGCATGACAGTGAGCTAGCCCAGGTTGGCATGGATGACGTCTACATGTACACATGTACATGGCGTTAGTCGCAATGCAATGTAGACATCCAACCATGCCAACCTGGGCTGGCACTGTGAGCGAGTACGGTCAGCATGGCTGGTGTCTGTGAACACGGTGTCTGTGAACACGGTGTCTGTAAAGACCGGTGTTGAATCATCTCGAAGTAGTCTTTGTCTGTTTGTACGATGTGATACATGTACATGTATGACTTCCCTAGAAATGCCTTGCTTTGCAGTACTAATCTAACAACCTTTATCTGAGAATTCTGAACCCCACTTTACATAGCCCCACTACTGTGGCACGGACTCTCACTCCCAATCCATCCGACAGAAATCGTTATTTAATACATACGCTCACATTTGCTTCACAGCTCGCAAAAAGTTGTAAGTTGTAACCTTTAATTAAAGCATTGTTAAGTGTAGCCCCTGTGGCACGGACTCTCATTCCCGATCCATCCTTAGCCACACATCCGTATATGCAATTTCGTGTCGGCGTATTGAACATTTTCGGCGCACCCACTTATCGTTGTGGGAGCAATTTCTTTTGCACACGGACATGATTCTTGACCTTTCCGCTTTCTTAAAACCATTTATTGAATGATTTCACACACGTTGTTTAGGTATTTTCCAGTCTTTTTGTCTTTATCCCTTTCAATCTAACGGGCTCGCTCTCACAGTCACCATCTTTGAAATAAGGTCGTTAAACATTACGTCACTTGACCCCCCCTCATCGTTTCGACGGCTGTTCCATGTCAAGACTTTTAAACTGCTGCCAAAGTTTTGGAAGAGCCCATTGGTACATGTAGTATCTTATCGCTCAGTCCGTGTAATACATATGTCTTTTTACTTGATCATTGCTTGAAAGCTATGCTTAAAATACTTGTACATGTACATATTTAATGAAGAAATTGAGTTGGAGATGAGACGGGACTTGGAGATGGAAGGGATGATGAGGTGGGGGGTGAAATGCTTTAATACGCCTTTGAGGTATTGAAAAGAAATTGCGATTCACATGAAGCAGCCGAGCCGTTGGGGCTTTGCCGTTCTAGTTGCTAGATTTGTCATGATCAGATCATCATGTCCAAATCATATTTAAAATGTCAAAGCAGTTACTTTTAAAACCAAACTTGGCCTGAGGGTTTAAAAGGAAATAAAAGTTAGCGGGCCTATGTAGCGTATTGTATATTTTGTTAATGCGCTTTTTATTAAGTCGTATAACGATCCTTTGACAGCTGTCAGTTTGGTACAGTTTCTAAGTTTTATGTTAATATTAATTTGCATATTTTAAGTATGATGTCGTCAAAGGAAGAAACCTACAAGTAGGCATAGTGCTACATGAACAACCATATTCTCTGCGCAAAGATTTGACAGAATTTTGAATATTTTTCTGGCTTTTTTTTGTGATTATTAGAGTATAGACAGTGAACAAACCTCTTTTGCAAATAATTTATAGGTTTCATGATCATGTATTTGGTTCACAATTTGAATAGAAAACTGAACCCAAGGACCATTTCCTTTGTCATGAATATGTATGTTTCTGATGTAAAAAAGGATCCTTATGAATTATAAATTGTTTGGTATTGACCAATTGCAAATGGTCTATAACAAAAGGATAAGTGGACAACACAGAAAAGTGGATTCTGTACCGTAGAAAAATTTCACCTTTTGTGAAAGATTTTCATTTTTCGTGCTCACGTTTTGTTTTTGCAAGCCTACATGTATCCCCCCAAAACTATCACTATAAAGATGAGCCATAAGAATGACACCATGGCTAAATGTTTCTGTGTTCGCTACTTCGCTTAATAAGAGATCTGGGTCCTCTGAACACACAAACCACACCCACAAAATTACTAGGCCTGCAGTATCACACATTAAAACTCCAACAGCACTTTGCAGTTATTATCTTGTAACGAAAAACCATACATGAAGTGTAAAACATCATTCCTGAACATTACTTCAGGTTTCATATGGGTGAAAAGTACCACTGAATATTACTTACCACTTACCAGTATTTAGGAGAAGAATCATATATTCCAAATTCTATTAACAGATTTCTGCCAGTAATGAGGGCTAATTATTTAGTGGTCATGTTTTGGTAGAAAGCAAAGAGATTGTTTGGCTGTTCAGTTTCACCACTTTTGATACAGAGTGTTGGGCATTTAACCCCTGTATGATGGGAATTCCTTTCCGTAAGCCGAGTCCAAGAATTCCAGCCTCGATTGGCCACGAAGGCCACTTGCCAAACCGCAAATTCTCGGTTTGTGGCCCTGCGTGCTCTGCACGGTTTTAAGTACACGGTGAAAAGGCTGATTGTTCGGTGGCATTTGGCTCTACTCACGCTTCCACATTCCCGTTGCCTCTTTTAAAAGTGGGGACTATTGTGAAGCTGGTGATTATGATGCAAATTCGGTCTTTT
The DNA here is from genome assembly GCF_001949145.1 of Acanthaster planci. The sequence continues at coordinate 359,374 of NW_019091377.1, read as the reverse complement.
CATTTCTGGTCTACACAAAGGCCAATTACCATATATACAAGAGCCAGGGTCTGCCTTCTTTCACCGTGTTTGCTCGAGCATGGGCCGAGAATAAAAGCTGGAAAGCGGGCTGAGGATCTCAATTTTTACAGCGTGTCTTGCCGCGTCCCAGTGCGAAGGGGTTAAAAATGTGGAGTTGAGAAGTTTTAGAACCTACGTGTAGGTTTACTCGTTTTTTTAGTACTCCAAATTCCTCACAGATGCAGTGGATGTCATGGTACATGAACATCATCAAATCAGCCTGTCTCTCTAACATCATTATTACCGTATGTATCAACATACAGTACAGTATCAATTGCATTTGGGACAGTATTAAACTCTACCTGTGAAAGATTTGTCAAAGGTCTTCCTCCAAGCCTTCCTGTGGCTTGCAGTGTTCAAACTTCCTGTGGCCTGCTGTTTTACCAAGAATCTGCCTGACTATTCCCTCAGCTGGCAGCTAAACCTCAACACATTGAATGACAATAATCTGTAAAAACCTGATCTGCGATTTAGAATGATCTTGGGTTTGTTATGGCTCATGTACATGTACATGTGTATGCAGGTCACATACGTATGTGACTTACTCTGTCAAAATGAGTAATAATAAGCCACCAAAGTCAGTTTTGAGTTTAAAGGCCTTTTATTTAATTATGCACTATAGAAATCAGAAGGAACTCTCCACAACATTTATTCACACAGTGATCCTGTTTGTCAGGATGCCAAAACGAGTAATACCAAGTACATCAACACGAAATGCTTGGCTTGCTCTTCCCAATGCAAAGCCAAAAAAAATTACTGACAAAACTGATATTACACTGTATGTCTCATTACTGCAGAGTAGGTCATGTATTTCAAGAAACTTTTGAACAATACCCGTCACTTTTATTGCCTGCTTTCACTTTCCTGGCACTGGGCCAGAGGAAATTTTTGCTTGGGCTATTTTTGTCAGGGGGGCGCATGTCTTCTTATGGGACAGGGAAGGAAGGAAGTACATTAAGGATGGAGGTTGGATAGGTTTTGCAGTAATTTGAGGAAAAAACCCAGCTCCATTTCCTGACAAGCGACAAGACCTAGGACATTGGGAAATCTCTCTCTGTGTGATTGCGCTTTTCCTAGCAGAGAATACTACAGAAATAGAAATGATTATATCAGAGGTGCATCTGATTAAATTACCAGTTTTTCTGAAACACCTACAGGGCAAAAAGTGTGCAATTTGATTTCATTTTTTGACAAAGACCAGGTTGTGGTTTGGAAGGATTGTACAGGTAAATTGTTCACTGTCAGTGTAATGTCATGATTTTTTGTAACTTGCATGTATTGTGAAAATCACCTTTGTCATTGACACCATAGGCATCTACTCATGGTTATCAGGTTGTAGGCAGTGTTTGTTCCACATGCATCTGGATCATGGTGAGCGATGTGTTGTTGGTTTACGGACACCAAAATCCACACAGTGGATGGTGTGAACCAGCGTTAGGATCACTGATCGAGATCATCTGGATCATGATTAGCGACCTGTCGTTGGTTTACAGACACCAAAACCTGCATAGTGTATGGTGTGAACCAGCGTTAGGATCACTGATCGAGATCACATGGATCTGGATCATGATTAGCGATGCGTTATTGGTTTATGGACACCGAAATCCACACAGTGGATGGTGCGAACCAGCATTAGGATCACTGATCGAGATCACATGGATCAGGATCATGATTAGCGACCCGTGGTTGGTTTACGGACACCAAAACCCGCATAGTGTATGGTGTGAACCAGCGTTAGGATCACTGATGGAGATCCATATCCGCGTGAAACAAACAGGCCCTTAATCGGTAAACTTGTGGCCAATCTGACGTAGTGTGTAGAATTTGACTGATTTATGTAGGAAAATGCAGAGTAGCTTTCATTTTGTTAGAGTTTTTGCTTTAAAATTTCTGGCACTTGTTATACATGTAGGTCATTCTGATCAGAGGACACTGAAAGATGGCTGCAAGACCTATGAAAAGAGGAATTCCAACTGCGCACACTGAGTTACTTTATGAATTGGGCAAACAACTACTAGGGGATCAGTTTGAAGAGATGAAGGAGATGGTTAAGGCAGAGGAATTTGGGAACCTGAAGCCGGGGGAGCTGGAAAAGATCAAGACTCCGGCCGAGTTGTTTCAGAAGTTGCAGCATAAAAACATTATCAGAGTTGGCGACTACAGAAAGCTGAGGCTTCTTGGTAAAAAGCTTGGTATCCAGGATTTGATCGATCTCATAGAGGATGCAGAAAGAGCATTGAGAAAGGAAGGTAGGTCCAGCTTAGGAAGTCATTAATTGATAAACTGCCACAGTAGCACAGTCCCAAACTGTACACTCGTGAAAAAAGTTGGCCATTTTGAATGTCGTGCATAGAAAATAAGCAACACTGAATACGTGTGAATTCTAAAAAGGGCTGATGAAAACTTTGAAACTCTTTTACAACTCGTAGGTTACCAGATCAAGCGTGATTATGATTATGCCGAATCAGCATCATCTGTGGTCTCTATGGAAACGGGAAGCGTTCCACCGTCCAGGAATAACAATAACACCAGGCTGATATCGACAAGCAGCATAGGTAAGAGGTTATACTAAGATTTGAGCCTCTATTCCTTTTGAAAAATCATATGTGTTTAATAGAGACTAGTGGTGTTGTCTTCATGTTCATGTATGTACGTACACTTGGAATGCCATGTTTTGTACATGTACATGTAAAGTGTGCATGTGCACCTCTGCTCAAAAAAAGTCCATACGATGCAGGGTACAATGGTGTGTGGACTCACCCACGTCCACACAATGTTTTGCCCCCTCTGAAAACAGTTTAAGAGGCATTTTGGGGTCAGGGTTATCCATGGCATCATGAAGAGGAACAGTCCAGGAAATCATCGAAATTCCAGCTCGAAGGAGTTATCCTAGTTGGAGAAAAAGGAGCATTTTCCTCAAGTTTCCTTATCCACAGGAGAACAAAGGAATGTTCACACTTTGTATGCGTGGGTGTGTGTGTGTGCATGTACAGTACATAAGCAAACATTCGCATGTGGGAAAATTCTGCAGACTTGCTGGCTTCCAAGCAAGCAAAACGTTCAGTGCTTGTACCCCATTCCAATTGGTAGTTCTCTCTAAACTTCTCTGCTACCCTGTTGAGTTTCCACTTTGAAAAAGTTGGCTTTTGAGTTCGGCTTGAGTAATGCTATGAAAGTCAGCTTTTACATGTACTCCCTGTATTTTATCCGCCATCTGGAGGGATCGAACTGCTTCCGTGATGAGAGTTCGCCTGTTTGAGCTTAAAGTGATGTATTTTTTGCAATTTTACCTTGTATTTCAAAGATGATGCATTTCCAAGTGATGTTCCAATGGATGATGTGGACCACACACGGCACCATGATGACCGACCTCGTTATCCAGATGGCCGAGGTTATGTACTGTTCATCAATGAATTTGTGGAGCATGCACATGATGATGGATACCTCCGTGTAGGTGAGACAGTCCTGGGCTTTTCTAACTATTGGCCTTGTGCATGAGTGCACAAGGGCGCTCTGTTGCCTAGCTACATGTATAAACCTAGTTACATTTAGTTGTTGCTACTGCCTTTACAGTGATTGGCTGATCTCATGGGGCTGCTTGATACACTTTCCTGGGCCGAATTTAGTTGAACTACCGGTAGCATAGATTGACACTTCCATGCTGAATGTAGATCTGTGTACATTTATTAACCCTCTTAATATGCTGAAGTCACTCTTTGGGTCACTTGGTAAACACCTCAAAGAAGCACAGCTGTGTCGTGTTGTGCACTGCACCAACATGCAAGAGAGTGACCTTGGGCACTTGTGCACATTTGTGATGAGATCTATCCCAGCACCCTGTACAGTGGCGAAATGAGCAAAACTGGCACAAGCAATTGTTGTCAGTGTCATTGTGAGTTTGTGCACTGTGGCCATGATGTTCAAATGTTGGCCTGGCCTCTCTGTTTATGACCAGCGAGGGCATACTTCGTCATGTGCCTCGGGGGGGGGGAAGGCATTTGTTCTATGCACATAACTCATATGTCAACAGTTTGCTTAGTATGTCCTTTAGCCAGGCAGCAGACGATTTGTGCACAGCGTTTATGCTTTATGTACAGCACATGTACAGTAAACTCCGACTAAGTCAACATCGCGTAACCCGTCATATCGTTCAAGTCTGCCGTTTGATAAAAGTCCCGATTGTCTGTAATGCATTTCCATTGAAAATTTCATTTCTAAATCGGCATTTATAAGTCGTCATTTTGTATATGTCGGCATGTTTTTCTCGGTCCCTTTTCCACCAAACCACAAAAATTTCTTCGGTATCAGTTTCCTTCGCCGCGGTTGCCAAGAAGTGTCAAGTGACAAGTCCCATGCGCGCGTGGCCAGCGTGAGTACATCAATACCAGTAACCTTTCTAGTGCTACATGCATGCGCTCTGTCCATTTTGGGGTCGCCTTCTTGAATGTAGACTGGTACCCTGACCAAAGATCCCCGGACGACCATTGATAATGATTCGTCTGGTAGTGAAAATCATCGGGTCTGGTATCCAGACTATATGGAACGAACTTTACCAATGCGCGTGTGTGGATGGGTGTATGTTTTCTGTACCATGACTGTATCATGTACAGTACATGTACCGGTACATATGTCGTACACTGTTGAGTTGTGATGTGATATGCATGTGGCTTGTTGTCCTTGCTTCGTCTTTAGAGGCACATGATCAATTATTGAATTTGCAGGATAATAATAGAGAACAAATTTGCTGGGATCGACCATGGAGGTAGAAATAAACCAGGGTAAATCAAAGCCATTGTATTAGCTCAAGGAATCATAATGTACATAGGCAATACGTGTGTACGTGTAAGTCGGCAAAATGGTGACTAACAACACAAGCTGGCATTCGCGTCCCGAGAGTGCTGACTTAGCCGGAGTTTACTGTAGTTGGTTCCCACTACATTTCCAACAGGAGGCGTATCTACAAGAACAAATGCCCACTCTTCTGTGATTTATGAGAAAATTTGGGAGAAAACAGCTCTATGAAAAACACCTCCATTGTCGTGGGGATTGTTTATTTCTTGACCATGTTTCTATTTTTATCTGCACCCATTTCAAGGCTGTGACAAAGACAAGGAGAATATTGAGAAGTTGTGCGATGAAACAATGAAGTATAAATTTGACAAGTACGAAGACTTGAAGAGGCCCAAACTTCTGAAAGTGTTAGAAGATACGAAGGAGAAACTTAAAAGGGGGAACTACACCAAATTCATTCTGATCATTTGCAGCCACGGCTTGCAGGTTGTTCAGGAAAAGAACAACCAGAAACTGACCCAGGTATGCGTTTGACTGGTCCTGTTCTTTTTTTCTTCACTATGTTCACTCGTTATGCACTAATTCTTGTTAATGGTGACTGGTTCCCTGTCTCCAATCTTGGCTTGCTCGGAAGTGCTTGTAGGCATTGAAATGACAGAAACAAATGGAGAGATTCCAACTTGAGTGTGGCTCTGTAAGATTGAATTTGCTCATTATGAACAAAAGGAATTGCATCAGACCCAGTTATTCTGAGGTTTTTCCTCACTTTGAATCGGCCACTCAATAAGCACAAATAAAAAAGCTTCATTAATTTTTTTTGGAAAATTTAAAATAAATGCTTTATTCCCATAGGAAAGTATTTTTACAGTGGACGGAAAAAGCATAACAGAGGAAGAGCTGACTGGGCCGTTCTTGGGAGACAAATTTAAAGAGTTCGCAGGTTGGTGGAATTGTCAAATCTCTTTGATTTATTTCCATTTATCACTGCAATTGTAAAGAAGTAATTGAATAGCATAAAGACATAGGGTGATGTATTGAGGATGCCTACATGTACCAGAAGCAAAAGCATATATGACGCCTGGTTCCTTTCACAAAAAAATTGTATGTCACTTTCTTACAGTAACTTGATTTAAGAAAGGAAGTTTGAGAAAGGAAATGCCATGTAACAGGAATAAAAACTGACCAACAGAAATTATGAAATACATTTGCCATTGATTCATAAAAACTGATATGGCATTGGAACCTTACGCAGGAAGTTACTGGTATTTACTATATCTTTCAGGAAGTTTTTCTTTTCTTAAAAGGTCATTTCCCATCAATCTATGTTGCAACAAGTTTCAGAACCAACGTGGCATTATTTGGGTTGTTTATGTAACACTTGTACTCTTAACCCTAACCCCCAGGTCCTTTTTACTAGGAACCCTCCTCCAATTTGGGGGGTGAAAAAATTGGATTCTCCCTCAATCCTCCAAAATCCTCCAAATTTTCTCGAAAATGGTACTTGGAGGTGTGCCTACTGCCGCAATCCTTCAAAATCCGCCGGGAATTCATTATGTTGAGGTAGTGCGAAGGGCATTCTTGCACAGTGCGGTTGATTCAAAAGAAATATGGGGCTGAACCCACGATCTTCACGTGTGATATCCTTTGCAATCAGCCATGCACATTTACCATTCACCTTCAATCATCCAAAATCCTCCAAAACCACCTGTAGGATATTGGAAGATTGAGGAGGGTGAGGGTTTATGAATTCTTCAGACATGAGCCAACCCAAGCAGGTGCATGTATATTTGTTCAAGTGTTCTAGGTGTGGCTTTGAAGACTACAACGTCTGCAGTGCTGACGTACTCGGTGTAAAGATTGTTGGGCTGCTTACCTATTAAGTTTACCTGGTTCCCTTTACAGGTAAACCCAAAGTCTTTATCATCCAGGCGTGCAGGGCACCGCGGCCAGACTCCTCCGACGACATGACGGGAGATCAGCGGAAGCGTGCCCACCCAGACGGTGAACTGGGTCCTCCCACCCTCACGCGCCCTGTCAACGCCGACGTCCTGGTCTCCTACGCCACAACAAAGGGTGATTGAACTTGATCTGCATTGTTCTTGAAGATTGCATTCTGTCAATGTTTTGATGCCTCTGTATGTTTTTAAAGAGAGCCAGTAATTAATGAAACACGGCTATGTTTCTGTAACTGATTCTGTCCATCTTCAAAGTTTGGGTTTCTGTTCCTGAAAAGCGATGCCATTCCCTGCGCTGTCTCCCATTGTTTTAGGCACCAAGGCTTGGCGGAATGAAGAGGACGGCTCCTGGTTCATCTATCACTTCTGCAACGTCATTCGACAGCGCCATCAGAAGGAACACTTGATGGATCTCCTGGTGAGGGTCAACGACGAGGTGTCCAAGATGGAGTCCACCGAGAAGGGAGCCAAGCAGATGCCTTGCCAGATCACCACGCTGACCAAGCACATCTGGCTTTGAACTGCTCCTCATCGCCATACAGAGATTCATCGTGCGGTAGTTAGCCTCAATCCATTTCTAAATTTGTAGGACTGTGCTTGGGATGGTTGTATTTTGTTTACCAAATAACTAATGAATTGCATTTGAAGTAAAATTGTAAAATACTAATTGAAAAATTTCTTATAAAAAACGGATGCATGAGTCATTGTCTTAGCATTGCGAGAAATAATTTCTTTTAATAATCTCTGATACTTTTGATCAGATGTATTGTGAATGTGGGTAAATGCCAGTGAAATTGACTGCCACAGCAGTGGATTTCGTGTTGAAATATTACTTACTGGAGAAAGGTCCAAAACTGTTAGCATTAAAATATCAGTATTGAGTGAAGTTGGGTAGTTAGTTAATTTGTGAGGAAAGATCTTTTTGTGGATTGCCACTGCTTATTCTAAAATTGGACTACAAGAATGGTTTTATTTATTTGGCCAAGGTTGTTACATTTTGTAATATTGATAAAAGAAAAATCATGTTGAAATTGGAAGACGTAACCCTGAGAGGGCTAATGTGTCATTTGTAACTTAACACAGGAAATGGGCCAAAATATGGCTATTTTGCTGGTATAAGTTACAAACAAACCCCCCCCCCAGTGTTTGATAGTGAATTTTGAATTTTACCGAGTTAAAAAAAAATTTTTTTAAAGCAACACAAAATAAAATGAAATATTAATGTTGACTTCAGTGGGAAAATTTCTCCCTTGGTTTACCCTAAATTAGAGCTGGTGTAAACTCCTTTCTGCAGAACTGATTTTGGCTGCCACGTTATGCACCCCTTACTGCTTTAGCTGTTGATGGTAACAGATCCTTGTCATCAACCACCAACTTCCTCCATGTTTGTGCAGTGGAAAAATGTTGGAGAGGGCTATGCGGCTCAGTTTAATACTCGGATATTTGATTCTTGATCGAAAAATCAAATTGGTATTTTCAAATTTGATTTATTGGCGGTGAAGTCAATGAAATAAAGAAGGAAAGAATTCAATTATTGGAGTACAAAGTTGCATTCTGAAGGTGTAACTTAAAGGCACATGATTACACATAGTCAACAATAAGGCTAAAAAGACCTTCTATAAATTTTACTTTTTTGTAAAAATGAATTGATTTTGTTTCTGCTTTTGTGGGAATTTTGTACAAGTTTATAATCAATATTTGACTGAATGGAAGGTCAAAGATTCATAGATTCAAATTGACACAGCCTTACTATTGAAAATGGTTTGGATTGCTTACAGAAGATTTGAAATTTCCAAATGATTGTGTCACCTCATTTCAACAGGAAGAGGAAGTCATTTACTTGTGTCAACTTGCAACCAAACCACAAGTACATTATATCTGTTTTTGCAACATCACATTGATGTTAAAAATACATGTACACATGCACATGTAGCTCCATCAGGGAAATGAAGACATGTACCGAGTCGGCACAGCCTTTCTATTGAAAATGGTTTGGATCGCTTACAGAAGATTTGAAATTTCCAAATGATTGTGTCACCTCATTTCAACTGGAAGAGGAAGTCATTTACTTGTGTCAACTTGCAACCAAACCACAAGTACATTATACCTGTTTTTGCAACATCACATTGATGTTAAAAATACATGTACACATGCACATGTAGCTCCATCAGGGAAATGAAGACATGTACTGAGTCGTGTCACATTGCAAAATCTCATATCCTGTGCATTTTGCACACAGAGTGCATGCACCATATGACCTATGCCATCAGATGCATTGTGCTTTGTTAGGTCAGTGTTTCATCATTTGGTTTTGTAGGGGGGGTGGTACATGTAAAGGTTTTTTTCTCTCTCTCTTGAGGAATTGCATATTGGCATGAGACCATCAGAATCTTAAACCTGTGTTGGAGTTGGCAGTCTTGCCGTAGACAACAAACAGGATGACTGAAGTTTCGGATGTACATGTACATAATATATAGCCCTGCCATTACTTTCTCCTACAGTGTGATATTTTAGCCCGAACCCTGCTAGAGGCAGCACGGTGCACGTGGTGTAAAAGTCTGGTGCAGTTTGTTGCACTGGGCAGTCAACAGCAGCCAAGGAAAAATTGCCCATGTTAAGACAAAGGAGGAGATATTCGATGTAATAGAGGGACACTGCCTTAAATAGGTCAGTTGTTAAATAGTAGGATAATTCATATGATCTTGTAGCCATGTATGATTAGACTGTCACTCACACCTTCACTTCCTCCGGCCCATCCCTGACTCCACCCCTCCCCACCCTCTACAAATGGCAGCCTGGGTGTGCGGCTGTAGAGGGACCGCACATGGCTCAAAAGAAACTCCAAACAAAATCTCTGATCTTAACGTCAGTTCAAGACTAACCGCTGTGTGACCTTTGACCTGAGGTTTGAAGCCTTGATTGCCGTCATTTGGCCCCACAATTTGTAATAAAATGATTAACACTCGTAAAGCTGTGACTTAAAGATATTCTAAAGTATTGCAATGAAATCCTTTTTATAGAGACATTCATATATGCCTGTATACGTGCATCATGTGTCAGATGGATGACAAATATTCTATTTGAACTTAGTAATTGTGTAATTAGAACAAGAAAGCATTTTAATTGCAGTTGGATTAATGTCAGTTGGTAGCAGGTTTTTGGGAGCCTTAAAAAATCCTGTAATTTTAAACAGCTGAAAGTACTTTTAAACTGTGCCTGAAACTTTGCTTTGAAGCAGCATGTTGTATTTTATTAAAGTGGTAGCTAGCGCATTGTGCCAAAAATACTAGGACTGATTTTAGAGCCAATACATTTGATTTGCCAAAACCTGATTTGAAATCTGAATCTCATCTGAAATGTAACCGTTGCTTTGGTAACAGAAGTAGCTATATAAAGCAACCACAACATTTTCAACTCCGGTGTTGTTTTTAATTGCCTTCTCACTTTTTAACAAAAATTAACTCCGAAAGGTACTGTGAAAAAATTGTGGGCCTGCGGTATTGTGCGAAAGGAAAATTATGAGAGATTACCAAAGGGTAAACATTCGAAAAAAGTGAAGTGTTAAATGTATATACATGTACTTAAGGAAGGCTACCTTTCCAAATTCTATTTTATTAATTGCTGAACCAATGTTTGTGTGAAATGAACAAGATACTATGATGACAAATTTGGATTGGAATAAAAGGGGAATCTCTTTCATTCTGATTTACATTGATAGATTTTACAAAAGAACCAAATCACATATTGCTATAGGGTAAAATCTGCAAAGTGTTGCATGTTGCTCATTGGCCAGAGGTTAAAGTTTGGCCTTTAGTTTAAATGTCAGAAACTGTTTCTGTTCCATGAACTGGTGAATGCCAGAACATCACAATAACTTAGTAATTGCTGTGCTGGAAATACTCTGCTGGGAACTGTGTAGAGGGTGCTAGTGAAGCTTTGAGGTATGCTGAAAGGATTCACAACAGTAGATACGCTAGTTTTGGTTCTAGAACTGATTTCTGCAATTTCATGGAAAAATTGTAGTCTTGCCAGTTGATAAAAAGTAGCACTGCATGCTTGCAAGAGAAAGGCTAAAATTAGCTTTAAAAGCCATATATTTTCAAGTACTGATGTAGTTTTCTTTACAAATTGTATACATTCCTGTCATGAAATGACAAAAATCTTATGATACGTTCTCCTTTGAAAGGCCAAAAAGGATAAAAGGTGTCTGTGAAAATCAATGTGTTAAATGCTGTTGTTCATATTTTTTCTGATTTTTTCGTGTTTACTTAGATTTTTAAAGCTTTCTGCTTTCTGTAGTTTGCTGTTTTCCTTGCAAGTAACTTTACAGCAGTTGTTTATTGTACTCAGATTAAAAAAATATATGTTAGTTTTTGTACACATATAGTTTCAAGTGCTCGTATTCGTTGGTGATGAGTTTGCAACAGCTCTTGTTTAATTGGANGATGTGATAGTTGGTAACTTTAATTTTGACTTTTCTAAATTAAGAATCTTTGTCTGTGATTAGGGGTAATATGAGTCTAACTCGAGCCTGAATAGAACGATTGCATCTATAGTGGATATCAACCCCAAAACAGTGTGTGTTTTGAGTTTTGTTTAGAAACAATGCAGATAAGTTACAGTATAGGCCTAGTACCGAGCACATCTGATAGTCCGAGCACGGTACCTACTGTCGGCTTTATTTTTGGTAAATAATACCATGGAGCTAGCTCCATTGTGATACTTGTGAAAAACTGTGCCTTTGGTGGACGTCATGTTTGTTGATATTTAACATCCACTGTAGGTCACGTGAATAGCGGGCGTAATCTGACTGTTCTTTTTTCCTGAAATATTAAAACTCCCAAAGTCATGTGTGTTGATGTTTTGGAGGAAAATCAAATAGAAAAACCGAGGCAGAAAGAGAGTGGAACATTGAATTCATAAATATAAGTTTTGAACAAACCGTTGAAATGATCACGAAGAAACAACGGATGGACCGGTGACGGATCTTATGATTTTTTGGGGGGGGGGTGTAGTATTTGTCGCTGTTGTTTAAACTATTTAATCACTTTATGTTGTCCTTAACCGATACGCAAGTAAGACCCCCAACAGGGACTGTAACTTTGGATGAAGTCTACTGTTTTATAAAAAGGCAGTGAGTAGAGGGAAGAGTTGATCCGCGCCTGTGGACTTAATGAGTTAAACAGTAACAGTCAAATGGAAGTCAGCCTAGTCAAGTCAAGGCTTACTCGATAGCAAAGCTTAAGCACGGCATCTTCCGAGATCAAAATTGCATACGAAGTAAAAAGTGGGTAACATAATTGCCCGACAGTCAACAATACCATGTGAGAAACATTGTTCTGTCGAAATAATCTTGAAATTTATCCGAAGTAACGCTGGCCGATAGCAGGTGCTTACTCAAAACAAACATCCTAGGTTTCCTACTCCTTGCTAGTCTTCATTCCATGAGCCTTTTTAACCTATACCAGGCAAGATATGGGACGGAAGGGTACCCCCCGTACATGTCAGATCCCTATACACACTCTAGACTATTGTTACCTGACACATCCCCCCTAGAAGTCTGTAAAGAATTCCTGAGATTCCGATCAAACAATGACCAACACAAAGGCGCGGGGGGGTTCTCTCCGTCCCATACCTCGCTTCAAATGTTTTAACCAAGACGCGCGTAGCACGTGGCAAGTACGGTGCCACGCGCAGTGAGAGGGGATGGTGGGGTGGGGGCTGCTCTGGGCCAAAACCGCAGAGTGGGAACTTTTGGCTGATATCAGCTAGCCACTGAGGCCGGATTGTGCTATGGGATAGAATTAGCACTTTTTGGAACTGCGCGTTGAATTTTTTGACAAAGTCATGGAGGCAGCTGTTTGTTATGTGGCGGCCGCCACTTAATTATCTGGCCCGGGGCATAGGCTGCTTTGGCCCCGGGGGTGTGATTTTCAAGAAAGCGGAACTTCAACTTCCAGCATTTAAATGAGGAAGGCAAGTGCGCACGTGAAAAGCAGCTTGCTCGAGCCCTGCTCTCACCTCCCAATAAATTCTTCTTCATCTTGGCACTTGAATCACATGACCATGTTTTTCAACAGCTGAGATCCGTCTTGCATTCTACCGTTTGGTAAAAAAAATATGAACACCTCAAGCAAAAATCCCTTCTGCAGGCGGGGGGGGGGGGGCCCCACCCTNGGTGTGATAGTTGGTAACTTTAATTTTGACTTTTCTAAATTAAGAATCTTTGTCTGTGATTAGGTGTAATTTGAGTCTAACTCGAGCCTGAATAGAAAGATTGCATCTATAGTGGATATCAACCCCAAAACAGTGTGTGTTTTGAGTTTTGTTTAGAAACAATGCAGATAAGTTACAGTATAGGCCTAGTACCGAGCACATCAGTAGTCTGAGTACGGTACCTACTGTCGGCTTTATTTTTGGTAAATGATACCATGGAGCTAGCTCCATTGTGATACTTGTGAAAAACTGTGCCTTTGGTGGTGTGTTGATATTTAATATCCACTATAGGTCACGTGAATAGCGGGCTTAATCTGTCTGTTCTTTTTTTCCTGAAATATTAAAACTCCCAATGTCATGTGTGTTGATGTTTTGGAGGAAAATAAAATAGAAAAACCGATTCAGAAAGAGAGTGGGACATTGAATTCACAAATATAAGTTTTGAAAAAAACCGTTGAAATGATCACGAAGAAATAACACCTCAAGCAAAATCCCTTCTGCAGGCGGGGGGGGGTGCCCCAGCCTACGCCCCTTGTATATAATTAGTGGCGGCCGCCAGATGATTGTGTCAAAAATGTATACGCGCAGTCAGGAGAAAAGTGCGCATGCTATCCGGCCTCCGTAGCAAATTGGCTCGGCTTGGCTGCAGGATAGGTGTTTCCCCGCCTGGCGAAGAGCGTGCGCGCGGTGAGTGTGGGCTGGGGTGGTCGGGTACCAGTACCAAACGGGAAGTTAATGACGGAAAATCTTCATTACGGTAAAATTTCCTAGTTCGGTCGTCGACGTAAAAAGCTGGAGCTAGTGCAGAGTGAAAGGCCAAGGCATTTTGGAGGTGAGTGAACAGTGAACATACTCTGCGGCGGAAGAGGAGGCGGGAGGGAAAGTCCGAAGGCCTGTCACTGGCCTGTAAGTCTCCACATGCGATGTGTGGTATGTTTGGATCATTTTGCGTTAGGTATGAGAGGCTGGTGAGTTTGGCATATAGTGGTTCTTTCATTGCCTTGCACCTCTGCGGTCCGGGTTCGAATCCCGGCTTAGTCCACATGACGATTGGGTTTTCAGTCCCTACCTGATCCTGTGGGTTTTACCCTGAATAATGATCTCGGCTTTCCCTCCCAGCTCCAAAACTGCAATTGCTTCTCACTGTCTCTTCGATCTACAGGTTTCGTCAGTTTGAGGAATCCATGGTGATTACCAGAAATAATGTAAATCGTAATAAAAACCCCAGATTTTTTTTCAAGAGATAGTCAGTCACATGGTTTTAAAACCATAGATGAGGAGAATGAAAGACACACACCATTTTCGACTGCTTTGGGGGGAAAATTTGCCAAAGTGGAGTTTTTTAAAACAAATGTAGGAGCCTACCTCGATTTGAACTACATATATGCTGCATTCAAAAGCCCATGATGATATGAACCCATAAAATTGATTTGATACAGTAAGCTATATAATGTGAACTTTTGAAAGAAACAGTGTCATTCCTTTTAACAACTTTCCTTAAAGTTTCCCCTGTCTTCTAATGTTTCCCGCACATTTTCTCTTCTGTTTTAGTTGTGTCAATGTTGAGCAATTCTGAATATGTTTCCAATCTGACTTGGCTTTTGAAGACATGTCTTCCTGTTACTTTGTTCACTTTCCTTGCACTGAGACAGGAATCACTTTTTAAAACTCTGCATGTTTCATTTTTTATGAACAATGTAATGTCTGTAAACCTCCTGAATTTTATGGGAATAGCAAGGAAAAGTAATAAGTATTGACTCCGGCCTATGTATGTAATGTACATGTATGTATTGCAGTTATTTCGGGGAAAAGCCCGGCAAACTTGATTCAGGTCTTTAACTTACATGTAGGTTTTGTGAACCCCCAATATGATTTCTCTTTTCCATTGAGGAAGACATGATGTCACAGCTATGTGAGTAATTTTAACTGCATTCCCAGATATTTCCTGATAATTAGGGCATACAGTGTACCGTTTTACTTTGACAAAGTTGATGTTCACTGTTACCTGTACTTGTGACTTGTTTTGATTTGTGGAGCTTGTGTTAAATTTATCAGATCCCAAAATCACATTCATCATGTAGGGTTCTTAGTTTAATTAACTAAAAAAAAGAAGAAGCAATTGTTTGGAGTGTGGTAAGATATGGATTGTTTTATTTTGTGTTAGTTTTGTTTCATTTTTGTGGATTGTGCTGTTTTAGGTCTTTCAGAACAAAGAGCACTGAAAAATGTCGGCACGAAGAAAAACTCCGACTGCACACATGACTTTACTGATTGAGTTGGATAAGTGCATCCTGAAAGAGCAATTTGGGATGATTAAGCAGATGGTGAAGGCAGAGGAATTCGGTAACCTGAAGCCCGGGGAGCTGGAAAAGATTAAAACTCCGGACCAGTTGTTCCAGAAATTGGAGCATAAAAACATCATCAAGGTTGGCGACTACAGAAAGCTGAGGCATCTCTTTGAAAGAAAGCTTGAATTTCACCATCTGATTGCTCCCATAAATGTGGCAGAAGATGCCTTAGAAGGAGAAGGTGGGTCCAACATCAGAAGTCAGCAATTAGACTACAATTGTGCTGTAGGCCTAAGCTGTTAAACTAAAAAGTTTGTGAAAGAAACTAAAACATTTTGTCACGGAACTACAACCGATTACATGTATATTGACATTTCTTAAACTTTTGGAAATTGTAGGTCACCCTGTCATGCGTGAACCAGCTTCCAGTGAGGAAACTGCATTGCTGCCTCCGTCTAGTAATAACAAAACCAGACAGAGAACAGCAAGAAGCCTAGGTGAGAGGTCATTAAAACTTTCTGACCTCGTTTGAGAAGCTGCATGTTTCTGATTGAAACAATCATGTTTGCAACCAGTTGAAAAGAGCAGGTCATTAACCCTAACACTCCTCAGTCCTCCATCAGGTGAAGGATTGAGGAGGGTTAGGGTTAATGAGAGTTTGTATTTGTGCAGATAAGTATGGGTAAACATTCCAACTTGGGTAAGCCTAAACCTGAAGCTGTTTTGAAGTCCTTAATGGTACCCACACCTGGTCCCAGTTCTGACTTGTGGTATTCTACTGCCCATTTGAGAAGAGGGCCTGTATTTGCGTTACAAAATGTCAGTGCTAAGAATGAGAATTTGCATTTTAGATTCACTTGAAATTCACATTTCCTGTTTTATCTCTTGTCGTGTTAAAAAGAGACGTCTGTTGTACAGTTCAGGTTTTGTTTTCGAGATGGTCCCTGAAGCATTTACACAAGTTGAAATATTTTGGCTATCATTTGACCGACAATCACCTTTGTTGTTCAAGGTGATGCAATTCCAACTGAATTTCCAGTGGACGACCGACCCCAGTACCCAGATGGCCGAGGTTACGTGCTTTTTATCAATGAATTTGTGGGGCAGGGACATGGCAACTATCGCCGTAAAGGTCAGAGTATCTTCAACTTTCCTTACCATTCTTAATTTTGTGTGTGACTGAGTGTTACCTAGTTGCCATTTTACCTTGTTACCACCACCGCTGGAAATTTAAGTGCTGAGGTTCATGGTTCCTCAGGCAGCATGATGCGGTTTCTCCGATCTGAGCCCTTTATTGGATAAAAATCATTTCATTCGTAGCATTGGTCAATATTTTCACATAAGCAGTAAGCGTTACACAGTGGTTTGTATGTTGGTAATTAATTGGGATGTACTTCCTTTTGTGTTGTGAAATTTTGATAGGAACAGTCCACTAAAGTGCCTAAGTGTTCGGACAGATGGAACTGGAACTCTGCGATTGCTCCTAGTATTGGCATGGCAAACAAGTTTAGACTCTATTAGTTTTCACATGAGCATGAGTGGAACACGGAATAATGTGACATTATTCCTTGTTCCACGAGCGTGAGTTTGATAACGAATTTATCAAGTAAACTTGACACACAGTACAGATAGTAAAGGGGCCTATGCACACTTCACAGTAACACCGTATGCTGTATGTGCTACAGTTCTCAGTGTCCTAGTTGAGGCCACTTAAGACCTTAACAAGAGCAACTCGAGACCACCGGTGTGAATTGAAGTCACAAGCTATTCAAATGAACTGCCACAAAAACATATACATTCCGTAGCCATTGTTCACCCTGTTATCGGTACTGGTGACTGGTCTTGTGCATGGTCTTGTGCATGGTCTTGTGCATGGTCTTGTGCATGGTCTTGTGCATGGTCTTGTGCCTGGTCTTGTGTCTGGTCTTGTGCATGGTCTTGTGCATGGTTTCGACTACACTGCACAACACTGACAGTTCTGCAGTTTTATCGTGGAAACATTGGAATTGTGTTTGAGGTCGTTTCAATAACCATAACAACAGGGCTTATGCTAATAATAGAAATTGTTAGAATTGTACGTGCATTTAAACACATGTGATTAGCAGCACGGGCAAACACGGCACTTTTTAATTTACAATCATGTAGATGTGCGTTTGCTTTTAGTGTAAAAATAGCGCAATGCGTTGAGTTAGAACGGCTCATTACATGGGGGGTGTGATATGAACCGTGCAATACAGTTATATATCCCACTGTTTGTTACCATGGACCAATCGACCAATCACAATTGAGAATTCAAGTTTGCTTGAAGATAAAGGGCTGAAGTCACACACTGAGCACCATATTTGGACACTGACTGTTTCATGAGTGTGGTGGAGTCCGATCATGAGACTTGAGATCTCAGTCAAAGTGGACTCTTCTTCAAAGACGTGTATGACTCCACATTGTTTGCCCATTTGTTCATGCCTTTACAACTGTGAATTTTATTTTCCTCCACTTACAGGTGGTAATGTAGACGAGGAGAATATTAAGAAGTTATTTAGTATCTCCCAGAACTACCACCTTGATAAGTACGAAGATTTGACCAAACCTGAACTTGTGAAAGTGTTGGAGGATACAAAGGAGAAACTGAAAAAGGGAAACTACGCAAAATTTATTCTGATCATCTGCAGCCATGGCCGGCGAGTTGTTCAGGACAAGAACAATCCGAACCTGCCCCAGGTATGCACTGTACTGGTTGTATGGCTGGCTGTGTCTCTGACATGAAACTCTGTTAACCCCCCCTCCCTCCCCACATTCCCCGCCCCTTTTACTGAAGACTAAATTAGATAGAAAGGCTCCAGTTGGTAGCGCGCAGCCAGGACGGGCCTTGTATCATGAACACTTGAGGCTGACGGCCGGGAGGCATTGACGAGTAAAATGGAATTTTGGAAAAATGGCCACATTGAAACCTGTGGCTTTATTGACCCGCTGCCGAAGCCAACTGTGTTTATTAACACTTAGTATTCAAAAATGTATTATTCCAGTCCTCTGTTTTTAAATTTTTTATGACATACATTTTTTCTAATTATTCCTTTTTACTTTTGAAACATCAGGATTGCATTGTAACTGTTGATCATGGTCTGGTAACAGAAGAGGAGTTGACTGAACCATTTTTTGGAGACAAGTTTAAGGAGTTTGCTGGTTAGTTGAATCATAGAACCTTTTAGCTTCAAGTCAGTGACCATTGACCAATGGACCTTTCAATTCCCATAAAATATGCAAATTTGACAGGCTCATGCAGGCTACTACCTCTGGTTGGCAGGCGCAGCCGTCAAGACTATTAGGAGAACTGCTATCCCTACTAAAAATGGCCTATTCAAACCAATTGATTTTTGAATTGGATTTAATTGGAATGAATTGGTTCCAATTGGCAATCAATTGGTGCTCAATTGGTTTCGGTTGGTATATGGTTTCTCTCCCATTTGTTTTCCCCCATGAATTGGAGATTTCAAATGGGACGCAGTTGGTTTCAATTGGCATTTTTTTCAAAAAAACAAAATACATCTTGATAATTTTTTTCTTTGCTGGTTATTTTCCTAAATCAATTGGAATTTCAAATGGGAATCAAATGGTTCCAATTGGTATGCTTTCTCTCTGTTTGTTTTCCTCAATCAATTGGAAATTTAAAATGGATGCAACTGGTTCCAATTGGTTTGCTTTCAGCTTGTTTTCCCCATCAAATGAATTTTTCAAATGGGACTCGGTTGGTTTGACATGGTCTAACTGAGAAAAGGTCTGAATTTGCTATTCAAACCAATTGAACCCAATTGGATTCCAATTGATTTCAAGCAATTGGTTATTGGAATTGGTTATTGAATTGGTAAGTGAATTGGATCCAATTGGTATGGGAATTGGATCC